>CABEEJ010000750.1:68313-222823 GCA_901482245.1 Timema douglasi
CCCCCCCACGCAATCCCCTCCCACCAAACCTTTTCCACGTATTGTTTCTCTCTCTCTCTGCCTACCGTTTCATAGCCAAACGAACAAAGCTATAGATAGCACAGATAAATCAGCGGGGGAAGTATCACCACTCTCAGTCTCTTGATAGCATGCAGAAGGGGGGAAGAGGGGAGGAAGGGGAGTTGCGGTTTGAGGTTAAAAAAAAAGGGTGGGGGATGAGGTGGGTAGGGAGTGAACAAACCTCTAGTTTAATCTAAGCGAATGGTGAAGTGAAATGTAGCATTGACAACATATATATAAAGTTATTTAGTTCTCTGGAGATGATACGTGATGTCAAATTATAGATTGCCCTACTACTTACTACCTTAGGGGTTGCAATTTATTTAGGTTGTCCTTGTCGGCGTTTAGTGGTTCATTCATCCCCAAGGCTAGTGTGGCATGTTTGAGAATAAAAAAAAACCACAGAGGAACATCTCAAAATAGTCCTTCAACGATAAATTGAGCATTGTTTGATAAATCTGGGCGGTTCTAAATTAACTGATACCACACCGAGATGTCATCGTTGGCAAAATTAATAAAGTGTCGTTAAGAGAGCTGGAAACTGAATATTTGAAACGAATTGCAAACGTTCAGATATACTGCATTATTTAATAAATAATATGTTATTTCAAAATATTTCAAATGCGAAAATTGAGATGTTGAAGTTGAGTAAAAACATTAACATGTTTGTATTAAAATATAAATAATATATTTTAAGTTATGTGTTTAATATATATATATATATATAGGTAAAATTAAATTCTTTTCAACAACGTTCAACCAGAAATATCATAATAATGAAATTAAGATAAACTGTTAGAAACAGAAATTTAGCCTTCCTTAAACAAATAAAGTGAGAAGTACAGATCATATGTTTTGGCACAAGATATGATGAAATATTTAATTAAATTTGGTAGATTTCAGATATAAGTAGTCAGATATAAGTACTATTATACACACATCTATAACTAGTAGTTCTTTGAATAATAGACACTGCTCCCTCCATGCTTTTATTGCTATTACAGTCTTAATATGTATTTATATTTGGATTTAAAGAGTACTACTCTTTACTTCTCCTTGGATTTGAATTTGACATTTTTTCTTGGTTATCAAGACAAATAAAAAAAATACTTTTAATTAATAGTATGTTTTATTCATAAATAATAACCATTGTTAACGCCGTTCAAGACGTCAAGCATTCAATGTTAAACATAAATAAAAATGTTCTTCAAGTACTCACTCGAATGCTTAAAATGTTAAATAAAAGTAACTTCAGGTGAGGCTCTATACGAAAAAAACATTTGAGTGGTCATTATATTACAGTGGATAGCCAGATTGAAAAACTTTGTACCTACAACTTTCGGACATGACCCTTTCAAATTTGGTTAAAGTTTGTTATTGTTGAACAATGAAGAAGACAGATTTTTGAGCATCTGCAATCTTGAAATGGATAACCATATTGAAAAAAACACTATGCATACGTAGTTTGGCCTAGGTACAAAGAATGCCCATTAAAAATTCCGTGAAAATCGGTGGAAGCTAAGAACTAAACTAACAGACAAACTAAGTACCAAATGGTCAAGTGCAAAGCAAAGCAAAAGTTGCAAAGCTTGGTCAGTTAAACATTGAAATGTACATAACTCAAGCTTTTAATATAAGGTCATATCAATGCAATTAGTGATTAGAATAACAATAATAAAATACATTTTTTTTGTTCAATGTTGCCTGTGATAGAATAGTTTGTATTTTATAATCCGCCTTTTATTGATGGCAGAATGAAACTGCCTTCAAAAGACATCAAGAACAATCCGGGGATTAAAGTATGTTCGCGGGTGATGAAATGGAGACATTATCTCAATAATATCCCCCTCAAGTTTTTAGAATACATCCTAACAACATTAAAAGTTGTTGTCATGTCCTGTCAACCTCATTCCCCATCACAAACACATACTTCAAAGGACTTACATAGCTACTGGACATCGGAATTGAACTTGGGGTGCCTTGGGGCACATCTTTAAACAATCATAGAACTTTAAGTCTGATTTTAGCTGGAAGATTGGTTAAAACATTCAAACATATTACTTTCTCACTATCTTACAGGTAGAAAAAGTATTGTGATCGTCAAAAATATCAAACTCGAGATTTTGATTAATCTCAACGTTTCATGAACCCCCGAATCCGAAAAAGTTGTTTTTGAATTTCCGTCCGTCCGTCTGTCTGTACCTCCAACTAGAAACTAGATTATTTTACCGATCGGGCTAGAACTTGGTATCTAGGGTTTTAATAGGGTTGGCCCAAGAGGTTTTGGAATTGGCTCTCTAACCCTAAAATTAAGGCTAGTTTACTAAAGGGCAAAAAAATAAAAAGTTGATTTTATCCAAATAGGCTTTAAAGATTTTGATTAAATTTCATTTAAAAACATTTATAAAGGTTCCAAACAAAATGTCTTCTTTCAATTTTTCGGCAAATGATTTTAAGGGCTCCGGTCTGACGGGTAAATTATCTTTTTTTTTATCATATCTCCGTAATTCTTTGTGATATGAAATTACTTAACTTTGCAAATATGTAGATTTATTTATAATAAAAATATTTTATTCTAAACATATTTCTATACAACCAATAACTTTCAATCTATACGCCAATATATATATTTCTTAACTTTTCGAAAACAAAAGGTAAAGTATTGCGACCTTAAACAAATCTAAGGTGATATTTTCATGGATTTCGATGTCTCATGAGCCACTGAACACTTAAAAGTGGTCTTTGCAATGCCTTCTGACTGTGTATCTTTTAAACTGAAAATTAAGGGTAGTTTAAGAAAGGGCTAAAAGAGAAAAATCTATTTTCTCAAAATTGGTTCTAACAATTTGATTATAATTCGTATCCAGGCGTTGAATAAGATTATAAATAAACTGGCTATTCTCATTTTTCCGTGGAAATTACTTTTAGGGTACTTTATAGGAGAAGAATTGTCCGTATCTCCGCAACTATTTGAGTTACTAAATAACTTATCATTACAAAATGTTAGTACTATTAAAAATAAAAAACCTTTATATGATATATATTTTTATAAAATGAAAAGTTTCTGAGATATTGTAAAATATATTAATACAATTTTGTAAGCTTTAATTGTAAAGATATACTACAGTTTTAATGCAATAATTCTCCAATGCCATAGAGTAATTAAATATAAGTAAGTCTCTCAAAAAGTTTATATTATTTTTCCTTATATCTCTTAGGAGAAATGTTTGTACAACAATGATCTAGCTCCATTTAAAACTCAATAATCAAGATTTACATTTTTAATTAGTCAAAATTATTATAAATTAGGAATTTATTGGCAATGTGATGATGTGAAGGAAGATGTACAACAATTAATAAAATGTCGAAGATTTTAACCAAAAGTCAAAATTTTAATACGAAGTGTTGACCCTTGTGGACCCAATATGGATTGACCTTTTTTTATCGGCCCAAACATACAAATAAGGACATTAACTCTTTATAAATAAAATAATAAAATTTAAAAACGGGACATAAAAATGTTTTACATTAGTATAGTGCAATTTATGTTTGGGTTTGCTAGTGTATAATATTTCTTTTCACATATATTACGAGTGTTGAGTAAATGTTTCAATTTTTAAACAATAGAGTGAGAAAGTCCATGCAATATTCCGTACCATATACTTTTTAGGGTCAACATTAATTAAATTTATTTAGATTATTTTGTGTTATTTTATAGGTATTGACAATATCTATCAAAATGATGGCTGCAGATAACATGTATTGATGTATGGATATATTAAAATTGTTCTCGTAGCTTTAGTGACTACCATACACTTTTTTCGCTACCACAATCAAGGTATATCTAGTTTCTTCACATGCGTATCATATGTATCGTGTGTACCATTATACCTACAATGGTGGACTAAATAGTAATATTTCTCTAAAAACATTAAGGTATATCCCACTAATTTTTTTTTACATTGTCTCTTACTAACTAGCAAAATATTCACATTAAAGGCCGTTGACACGATGTTAGTGGACTAATGCAAGTTTAGTGGTATTAGCTTACTAACATGCTATACCCTGATTTTGGTAGGAAGAACAGTAGAGAAAATTCAAACATATTGTTTTACAGCCAACATTGATAACATTTTACTATATTATTTGTTTTAATTGATAGGTATTGATTATATTTATCAAAAGTAACAACTTCAGATAACATGACTTGATGTATGGAAATATTAAACTTGTTTTAGTAACTTTAGTAACTAACTTCTACTGTTCTTCCTACCAAAATTGTACTTTAGTTGTGTTGACACGCATTTTTCACTTATATTAGTATCGCTTATAAAAGCATAGCTGAAAATGAAGAGTGGTGCTAACTGGTCTCTCTATTGGAGCCATTCTTTTTTATCACAGTGTCTAATTTCTCGTTCAGGTTATTTATACTTATATACTAACTACGCTTTTGTGTTAGGAGCTAGGAAGGGTTAATTTAGAATAAGATGGGCGACCAAATTAATTACAGTTTTTCAGTAAACGCAATTTATCATAATTAGTTGACCTATTTAGAAAAAAATTATATAGACAACTTAAAAAAGTTAGTGATTAGTTTGTCTCCTATTTCTTAATTCCTTAATACATTAAAATATATTTCAGTTGATCCCTAATAGTTATTATATTATTTTGCTTGATTTGTTAACTCACTTAGCATACATGGTAAATAAATTTAAACTCAATAAGGTCAATAAATTCCAATACAACCAAACTCGGTTAAGCATTTTTTTTAAAATAGACCTAGTTCAGATTTTTTCAACCATGTTTCAAATGTCGGTATACTAATAAAATATCCTGTTAAATGTTAGCTAGGCTTAAAATATTCTTTAAAAATAATAATTAATTAATTTGTAGATTGGTTTCAATATAAACTATCTGGTTTGATATGATACAATTATATTATGTTATGTATCTACTCAAGTTGCCAAAGCGTTACTACAAAGTGTTTGAAGTGTATTGGCTGAACATTGTTAATTAAAACTTATAACGATTGGTGAAAGTGTCAAATACGTAGATTGGAAAGCGTGCCGGTGATTTCACGTGAAAACCGACGACCATCCATACCTTATTTACCGATAACACGAATATTATGTTGCCGCACCTAATCATGGTACTATAAAGTTGTATTATATTTTGTGATTGAATATAAAAAAACTTATACATGCCACGTTGATTGATAGGAAATAATGGTTTGATAAAATTAGTTTTTACCGATATTAAAGAATATCTCTCACAAGGCACATTTGCAATATTTAAATAGGCCTAAAATTTTATTTTGGACACTTCTCGAGAATATTTAAACATGATATAACCTTACAATATCCTCTAGTGCAATATCCCTTGTATTATTATATTTATAAATCCGGTGGTTGAAATTGCACAAAAACTCATTCTTTTCGTAACATTCCACAAATAGGTGTCCCCCGCACAACGAACTTTTTAGTAGCCACCATTTTGAATTGCCTACTTGCATTAGTAAGTTTGGAAGTTGACAAACCTTTTTCACTTGCAAATGGACTTGTTTGTTAGTAGCTTGCTTGTTTGTTTACACGGTGCAAGCTGTGCGCGTGCAGCTAAATTAATGTACTTGCATTACTAAACTAATACCGGTGTCAACGGGCCTTAATGGGGTAAGGAGAAGGAAAGTTGAATTTAGAAGTGGTGTGACCGCTCGTGCCATAATTTGAATCTCAACCTCTCCATCAATTTCAAACCAAACGAAACGAGGCTTACAGCTCTATTTGATTTACCACAAATGCGGGTTATATTTTTACTGATATTTGTTGATCTATTTTGTGATACAAAATTTAGAATGTTGCGCAGTGTGACGGTACAATTGCCCAATTTAAAACTTTCTAGATTAATATTTGAATAACTAAAATTGACCAAATAGATATGAGAAGGTTTGTTATTCTCTATTAATGCAGCCATTCCAGTATATTATATATTGTGTCCCTTTGTATATAATTTTAAATATTTTATGACTTAAACCTAATTTTATAAATTAAGCTGAATATGAGATTGCTTCAAAACACAAGTGTTTTTATTTTATAAGAGGAAATAGCTAACCTTATTAAAGTACAAATTTCTTTGTTGTTTAAAAAAACACGGCTCTGGAAATTAATTTCAAAAGAAACGAGTTATATGGAAAGGAGCCACCTCAGGTAAAGGATTTAAAGCACAAAGGCTAGGAGGGGAAACACCAAATTAGTTTTCTCCCCATACTCAATCTTCCAAAAGAAAAACACCACCCTTCATCGCTTTCACCGCGTTTTATTCTTCCCCCTTTCTCTATGTCTTCCAGAAGAAACACCGGCGAAAACCTTGGCTTTTTTTCTTACGTCATTACAGTACGATTGAAAAAAAGTAGTATTGTAAGAGTGTCGGAAGTGAAAGGGGTGATGGTAATGATGACGGAAAGGCTGACTCGGGGCGATGTTTGTTGTGTCTCTTACAGTTGGCTAAACTGTACGAAAACGATGGCAGCCGTATATGCGTAGTTAACAATATAGTGAATCCACAATGCGAAGGTTGACACTGATGTGCTTACCATCCCTCCAGAGCAGTGCGCGTATTCAGCCCCTCAGCTTGTTGGTGTCATCCATCCGCCCTATCGGTGACCTGGCGGTCTAGGGGTAAGGTGTCAGACTTATATGCTGGCGGCTGGGGTTCAATCCTCGGTCCCGACAAAGATTTATCTGATTACCACACCCTTCCTTAACCTCTGACAAGACATATTGTGAATGTGGGGAATGCCAGTACTCCACCGTGGTTCGGATTCCACGTTAAACTGTAGGTCCTCCATTTCATCTCACAATCACCCAACCATTACACATTAGCGTTAGTGCGTATAACCCGATCGGGTTGTAAGACGCGGTGCTAATAATAATAATAACATCCACCCTATCTGGGAGAAAGCTCGTGTGCTAAGGAAGTCCTGAAAAGTTTTGTAATTTTTCGTTTATTTTCCGCACAAATAGACCAATTTCATGACTAACTACAATTTGTGTGCTGCAAGTAAACACTCGTCTCAAGGAATTCTCCTCACCGCCATTCTTTGCGTCTTATTTTATCTGTATCCATCAGTCAACTCTTTCTTTGGTTGCTCTTTTTTCTTGTATGTTCACTGATTTACACTTGGTTGTGTACTTTACATGTTATAGGTCTCAATCATGGTCACGCTTGAAGCAAAAAGGTTCTATTCAGTCATTGTGGGATATTGATTGTTACAAAATTGACCAACATATTTATACGTCAACTCATGTGAATTGCAACTGTCACTTTTGATGTGTAGCCTATAAAACACTACTACTAATACAATAAACTAATATAATTTACCTGATTCATTGGTCGAATGTTCTAACAGGGGTTCTCAAACTTATTGAGTGGATGGCCACATTATGATATTGAGTGTGTTAGGTGGGCCGGATCGAAAACGAGACATACAATATTATATAAATGTATATAGATAGATACATTATGAATATATTCAAATAATACATACATAAACAAAGATATACACACAGCTTATAACCATTATCAAACATGAATTGACGTAGGTTTACTGTCTCAAGGGAATAATGGAGTATGAACTTGTTAGGAATATAAAAAACAAATATTTAATAAATGTAAGAGCTTTTTTGGTTAAGAAACAACGGAACAAATTATATTTGTATTTATATATGTATGTATGTGTGTGTTTATGTATGTATGTATGTATGTAATCATATAATATGTAAATATTAATGTGTGTTGCATGTATGTATGTGTTGCATGTATATATGTTTGCATGTAGGGATTTTATGTACTGAATACAGGATTACCATCATTTTGGTACTTATCATTGCATTTTTTTAAATTGTGTATTTATTTATTCTTGGTCAAAGTGTTCGTGAGCCGGATCCAGCCCGCCAGCCGTAATTTGGGAGCCTCTAGCCTTAGGTGTCACTCTCTCAATGCACTGGAGGCTCACAGTACGCAAACGCGGGTACACTTCCTTTAAATTCAAATCTCCTTATCCCTAACACATTAGCATAACTAGTTAATAAATGTTTACAGCCCGAATGAGTTGTGAGACACGCTGACAAAAAAAAAGTTTTTTGTAAAAAATATGATCGCCTCTGTTCTTTAGTGGTTTGAGTTCCTGGCTACATATCTGGAGATGGCAGGTTCGACCCCCCAGCACTTTAATTTTTTTTATATAAAGTGTAGGGGTTTGGAACGTGGCAAAACTCAGCCTCGCGGGGACAAAATGAGGAGCTACTTGGATATATAAGTAGAAGCTCCGGTTTAGAAAACTGAGAATTTAGTCTGAAGGGTTCACTAAGCTGATCCCATGACGTCCTCTATCCGCAAATGTTGGCACTATCTTCGATAACAGTGGTGTCCTCTGGATCGGTAGAGTTCAATTGCGGACTCACAACAAAGTTTTTTTTTGAATGCTTCTGTCTACTAGAATTCATAAGTATATTTTACGAAAGGCTTTATCTTTGGTAATTTTTGTGACTAAAACTGAAATCGTATTTGTTGGGCTATGTACAACCTTAGTTTTAATTAAACAGTCTGTAACCATTAATTGCATAGTAGTAGGATGGATCTGAACCGATTTTGTATTGACTCTATCTTAGCTACCTTATTTATTCGGTATAGATTTTTTTTTATATTTTAAATACATGTGTTGGGTTTGAGGTTTGAGTATTTATTATTTATTTATTTGAATGATTTAATGTGCATCTTCTAAACCGACTGATTATATCAGCAGACAAGAATTTCAATGGACGAGAGTAAAAGGGCTTACTGATTTTGGCGGGAAAGGTATTTTCAATACCTTCCAAGGTTATTTTATATGTCACAATTGACATGGGACCGACGGCCTTACTACCCCTCTGGAGGAAATCGTGCTACGAATTTTATCGCTCAAGTAAAATCCTTTGATCCTGATTGGGTTTGAACCTACAAACTTTGGATCCTGAAGCAAGCACCTTACACTACGAGTATTGCTTAATGAGGAACTTTGGGAATAGTTTTCTGATGAAACCTTGTGTTGAGTGCAATCATTTTTTAATCCATCACGTCCTACTACCCATTTGAACTACTCTCATATTTACACTAATGGGGTAAAAGATGGAGAAGAGAGATTTTAGGGAAAGTGTACTTGCATTGCGCTGAACGGGAGTTAGTAAACTATTCAGGAAAACCCCCGATTTATATAGTTATATTACCAACCTTCCCTTTATTTACAATAATAACAGACGAGATTGATGTCACGTGTCCATCTATGCAAATGCAAGGTAAATATATATTTTGTTTTAACTGTATTCCAATAAAACCTCTGCACTTTCCTCAGAATTTCTCATACCCAGCTTATTTCGGTTAGAGTCTTATTGTAATCCGAACCTAGGAGACCCATAGGTTGAAAACCTGTACCTTGACGATCTTGGACACATCAGGATCTACTCGTGTACCCAGCAAATAACTTTATTCGAGTGTTTTTTTTTCTTCGTTCACCATTCACCTCTTTATTTATAGTCCTTTATCTCTCTAACAACAGCTACTAATTCTCGGGAGACTAAAATGTCGTTATCTTCCATATTAGAGCTTCCATTTTTTTTTCCTGCCCTCTTACGCCTCTGTCTACTTTATCTTTCAAGAATTGGCCTCATTAACTGATCGTGTACTGCTCCCGTATGTTTCCGTAATGAAGTCGCAATCAAAGTTTTTCTGCCAGGGCTGGTAGGGTACTGTTCAGGGATGCAATAACGTAGCTTTCGCTGGTGGAACTCATACGATACAATTTCATTAGCGACGGTGATAGTGAACCTTAGCTGTAATTATCCTTGGCTGGATGGCACAAAACGAGAATACAGGGCCTGAGGAATGAGGCGAAGGGGGCTAAGGCTTTGGGAGAGAGGGGGAGGACCATTCTGTTCAATAGGCTTCCAGGGGTACGGATAAGGGAGGTGAAATGAGGTGGGTTGGGGGGGGGGCTTACAAGCAACGGGGTGATATTTAATCAGCAATTCAATCTCGAGTACCTCCCACCCTCTTTGTCTGCATGCAACCCCCTGCTCTACTCTTTCCTGGCTGTCCCTAAGGCTTTTCCACCCCCTCGTACAGATTTCTGCAAAAATTGCATTTCATGAGGAAATGGGAATATATGATTTTAGGGACGAAGAAACCTCTATCTCCCAGTGCCCATTATTTTATTCATCTTTGTTCTCTTT
Organism: Timema douglasi; assembly: GCA_901482245.1. Classification (NCBI taxonomy): domain Eukaryota; kingdom Metazoa; phylum Arthropoda; class Insecta; order Phasmatodea; family Timematidae; genus Timema; species Timema douglasi. Next base: position 78,636 of record CABEEJ010000750.1, read on the forward strand.
AAAAGGAAGGCAAATTTGAATATTTTCTTAATTAAAAGTGAGAAAACCTTCCTTTAAGCATTAGTTCACCTTTTTTCAGTTGTATTTAGGCCTACATAGCTTATAAAATATAAATTATCATGAGAAATTTGACAAAATTAAGAATATTAAAACACATAACGTAATGGATTAGAGTAGAATTAAATATGTTGTTTAAAGTACGTTCAAGACGAGGGTTAACTCTTAGTCTCTAAATCTTTTTGATATAGATAACGATTACAGTCGAAAGGAAGTGAACTCGAATTTACTTTAAAACAAGACAACAGGACTGACAATATTAACAATTATTAAATATACAAAACCACCGCAAGAACGCCCAGTCGTAATTCGAACCCAGGCCTACCTGTCGACGACCAAGTGCATTGAGAGTCTAACGCTCTAGATTCCTAGGCAACTACAAGTGAAATGCGAGTCTAACGCCTTAGATTCTTAGGCAGCTGCCACAGTTTTAACTACATACTTACAAAATAAGTATATATATATATATATATATCGTAGTTCATTCGACTTTAAATCTCTTAGGAGGCTAGTTAGTTGTACGCACGATACCTAAGAACTGCGTCTTTAATCATAAAAGAATCACTATTTCGATATTTTTCATAACATGAATGTATGCTCAATTACATTTGCTTATCCTATAATTACGATTATTACTAGTTATTTTGACCATAGTGACCCGTTGTCACGTGTAATAAAAGGTTATGTTCATCAAGTTTGGGTTGACAGTGGCATAGGAGATCAGAGTTCAAATCCCAACCAAGCGAACAAGGTTTTTTCTTAACGGTTCCTCTCTTTCTTAACTCAAAAAAATGTGAATACATATTTAATTTTTTTTAACCTTCTTTATCTTTATACAATTTTATTTATAGAACCACATTTTACTACCTCTACGGGCTACACGCCTAATATGTACTTATTACACTAATGTGTTAGGGACTAGTTAGGTTTAATTGAGAGCTAGTGCATCCACATTTTGTCAATAGGGAGCGAATTATAATTTAATAAAAACCACTCTCAGTTCGCCCGACTGGGATTGAACCCCAATATTCCCATCTTCGGCACTCTAGTATTTTGCGAGAGTGTTCAGTAACCAAATCTACCTGAAAAATGTATTAAAATCACTTGTATTCTTGTTTTTGTACCAATGATGTACTGGTCATCAGCAACTTAGACCTTGCGGCCACCGAAGTGAGTCCTTATATTATTAGAGTGGTTCAATGTAGATAGCACGGGTATGTAGTAAAACGCACTCTGCATAAGGTACTTATAGAATTTAAAGTGTCACAATTATTAACCTGCCCAGACAATATGTTTGGTAAAAAATTCAACGCATTACATAAAATTATAGGAAGGCAGTCCTCACTAAAAGGAAATATGACATTCACTTGGCATCAAAATATCTTCCTGGGAACACAAGCTTTACTAACCTTATTCCTGTTTTGATTCCAATGGTCCTGCACTTGAGCCTTCCTTTGTTAGCTTATTCCTTCATGGCTGATAAGGGAGCAGTTCATATTCTTGAAACGTGTGTACCTGGCTCTACCAGGGTACACAATTTCCAAACAAGACCGGTGTTGTCCATACAGAACAAAAATATCCCTCCACATTCAAATATTCTCATTCAGTATGTTAATTATTCTTAGAGCATAAAAAAGTATCTGGGAAAGGTATGATCTTCAGTAATAATATTAGTGAACTAGCTTAGGTATAAGAGAAGGCTAGCTTCTAAGACGGCCACATTAGTGGTAAAATACTATGGTAAAATTATATGGAAAGCTAATAGCATTGCAGGGCTCACAGTTATTTCACAAAGGTCTTAAAAATTCCCAATTCTAACAAACTGTCCCTATCATTCCTAAAATTTAGTTTTGTAAAGTATAGGGACATTTTTCAAGTGCATATTATTTGAGGCAATTCTATTGGCTTTATCTCCTTGCAGGGAAATACCGTATTTATTCTTCAAACCTGGTTTAAAATGTAATTTACCTTTATTTTTTTAATTACATAATAATTGAAATTGCTGCCACACACCTGTAAAACCACCAAAAAAGACAGGGAATGTTCTTAGTCTAGATAAAACAGGGAAAATTTCAAAAATCTAATAAGATACTGAAAATTTGTGAGTTTGAAGAATACATAGGGTCGACCTATATCTTATTGATCCAAAATTAGGCCACAACCTATAAAGTCCAATTATCATGGTAAGTGTCTTGCCTGAGCTCTAAGAAAGCTACTAGAACTATCAAAACTTATAAAGGAACACTAGTAAAATGGAAAAATGAATTTTAACAGAAAAAAAGTTTTGTATTTTTAAATGGTTCTTTATAAACAACTTTGATTTTATAAAACTCTTATGCACTGTTTGGCACGTAAAATGTTTTAATTATATTAAAATGCAAACTGATTGGGGAAAACATTTTGGCCTTTGTACTACGTCTACGATGAAAGCTGACTGTCCTACCTTGATGACTCCAATACAACCATATCTTGTAAGCTGCAACACAGTGGAAACCAGTGAGGTAAGCTTGCTACCTTTCTGGGTAGACTAGGATGTACATTAAAATTAGGACCTTCAAAAAATAATCCGTTAAATATCTTACAATACATTAAAAATGATAATTTTATATCAACTAACCTATTAACGTTGAGCAGTAATGGACCCAATGTTGATAAAAAATAATTTAAATATCTATTAATTAAGAACTTAACGAATTTAGAGGAAAAGTATAATCTGATCTTATTACTATCAAATTTACTTATAATATAACATGAATTTCAGAAGTGGTTGATAGATCATAGAGAAACTGATTCTGATGGTTATGATAGATTATTATATCTCAATTATTATGATATTAATTTATCTAAAGGATGTTCATCCAGATATAATATTTCACTATCATTCACAGGATCTTGAAACTACCTAAGTGCACTGATCAAATATTTTTCAACAAGTTGGTTAACCCTGTTTTCTGATGCTTCAATTTTATTATGGTGTGATGGAATTAAAACGTATTTTCTAAATTCAAACAAAAATATCTTAAGTCCAGGACATTAAATAAAACAATTAGCTCCCTGCTGAGATCCCTTAAGAATAGAATTAAAGTTGAATTACAATTTATGATATCACATTCTGACTTATTCATGGAAAACCTCCTTCTTTACCAGAAACTTGAACCAATGGTTAGTTTGATTTACAGTGATTTAATTAGAGCAATGAGAGTGATGATTTATTCTACTGAGAATTCTTAAAGATATCCAATTTAACAAATACAGTATATTAAAACAAAACTTAAAATTCGTAAGATAATGGAGACCAATAGAGTTTTCAATTACAGTTTAGGAAACTTTAGATAACAGCATCAAAATAGTGTTGAGGAAAATGTGTTTCATTGAGAAGAGTTTGCTTGGATGTAGGCTTAAAACCCGAGGAGCGGTACAAAAAATATATGGCTGTATCTAAGATATCGGTAGGGTAGTGTGAATTATTTTTTATTTAAATATTATTCCGACTCATACTTGTATTTAAAAAAAAAAGAAAGTACTTGTCCCTTGTTGTGAGTTCTCTCATTGCATCTGTCCTCAATTCGAATTCCATCTCTTGTTAAATACGACTACAGTAATGTTATACTACTAGTTGAAAGAACTTAAGTTATTACATTTCATAAATACACTAGATATGCCTCTACTTTCTTGTCACAGCTTGGTATCTTTTGTTTTACAAACAGTTTCTATGGATGATGTAATTCAATTCGCTATAATCAATTTTTCAATAGCATTCAGGCGCACCTATGTATATTTATTGTTTTTAAATGATGATGATATGCCAAATTTCAAAGCAATTTTTAGTATTTTATGACTAGCTCAAAGGAGGACATTATCATAATTAATGGATGTATAAGCACAAAGTTTTGGTCACATTGGTACCAAACGGGAGGGAGGGGAGAGGGGAGATTTTCTAGTGTTTTGAATACTGCTATCTGGTCACTGATCAATATGGAAGATTATTCCGGGTTCGTAGTTCTTGCATTACGTGGAGGAGATAGGGCCCCCCCAAACTTTTCAAAAGACTAGTGACTCTCGAGTAACATCATAGTTGTAGCATTGTGAGACATCGTTACGAGCTAGAGATGCAACACCCATACTATTGTAAACAAGTGGACAGATGAATGTTTGTTAGTCGAATGTTAAGGCACTGACAATAGCGGCGACCTTTCTGTTAATTTGTTTGACTAAATCACACTGTATATGTTATCTAGCTCCTATCCTATTCAATGAACAACTGGAATGAACCCACACAATTAATTTAAGCCACCTGACCCAAACCATTAAGCCGTCCTGGAATATTCGCCTACAGGACAGGGAGAGGTGGTAGTAACATTCCTAGTTTTATTTATCTAGTTTTTTCTTCGGTCTAATTTGATCAAAATTGGTTTATAAAGTAGTTTTTCTTGCATCACTTCTTACTGACATTTATAGGGTACTCGTTATAGTTACACTAAGGAGGAAGAAGATAAAATTTAGTTAACATTTTCGTGGAGGGAGAGTGAAAAAATTCTAGGGAAAAAATACTTCACTACACCCTGTTGGGATAAGAGTTCCAAACTCTCTATTACCTGCACACCTGACTAGGTGAGCTTGGTGTTTACTCCACACACCACCCGATGTGAGTATTAATTAGTTGAAACTATATTGGGGGAGGTGGGGGCTATATATATTACTACATAAATAATGTCCAATTCTATTTTAACTGCAATAGGACAAAAAAGCTAAAACTGCTATTCCGAAATATTTTCCCCTCGCTATTAGTCCACTTAGCTCACTCTCCTTTCAAACGTTCCAATGAGTAGAGACAATGTAGATTGTTGCACACCCGTGCAATTAAAAGTACTCGTCCCTTTTCTTACCCCTTCCCTCCTCCCCCCAAACCCTTTATGCGACACACCAATATTGTAAATATGAAGAAGAGGGACCATAAAAAATATTTGAAACAGGTTATACATATACATGGGGCTTACGCGATAACTGCTTGGATCAGCACATTAAATCTGTTAACCCTCCCAGCAGGTTAGGCAGTAACCGTGAACCAGAAATAAAGTACCGGTATACTGTCATACCGTCGGAGCACCTCATTGGTCGGGCTACGCGGAAAGAAGGGTAGAAGGGGGACTTGGGAAAGGGGTGGATATGCTTCATGGTTTTGAATAGCGAAGGGTTGTAATGAAGGACATTGTCCATAGGCTAATATTATGTTACTACTGGTCTTGATGGTAGCCTCGTTAAAATATAATTTTCGTCTTCCACGTGAAGTGATTTTAGAAAGTTTCCTCGTCTAAAGTGTGTGCCCTTTAACGTTAGCATATTATGACATATTGTCTCTTTTATTTTTCATTAAAAAAAGGTTGATAATAATTCAAACAATATGTAAAAGGTTTTTTTATTATCCTCTGAACAAACAATAATGTAAAAACCAATTTAATTAAACTTTTTTTTTAGTCCAAAAATAAAGCTTGCTTATAACATTCCTTTAATAGCCTATACCAAACGGATAAATTTTAGAATAATACAAAGTTTATTTAGCTAAACACACACTTTTGTGTTTACCCTTTTAATTGTGAACCATTTATACAGACGTAGTTGTGACCAAACAGTCTATGGCATTAGATTCGTATTGATCTTACTCACTGTTGCCTTGCAGTGCATGTTTAGATTCCTGGTCTAGTAATCTAAGGGTAGTTTTCTAATTGGGATTTTTGATTTAATTTTTTTCACTATCTCTCTTGGCTAATGTGGGCACCTAAATTATCCTTCTTATCAATACATTTATATTAACTATGTGCTAAACTACCATTTTAAATACGCTCATAATTAATATTTAAATTACGTTTTATAACAAAAAGTACATTCTGGATCTATAATTATGTATTGTATATATGCATACACTTAAAAATACACACACCTACAATTGTATATCCATGGACAAAATTACAGGATTAGCTATACCATTTTTATGGTGATAAAAAAGTTCGTGTTTGTATCCCGACATGTTAAACTGAAGGGGTTATATTTTAAACTGTTTACCACTCTTCCTCCAAACAATTGAGGTTATATTTTCTCTAAGTCTCATATTTATCATTCTCATCTTACTACGCCGATTAAAATGTATATAGCCCAGATGGGTACCAAAACATTGTATAGTTAAAAAAATATATATATTTACAAAAACTCAATGCAATAAATCTTTACTAAATTGTTGGCACGTGGTTCAATATTTATTTATTTTTCCTTTTTGCAATGTTTTTTATTTTCAAACTTCCTTTTCAAATGACTGAAATTTCCTTAATATCTGAAATTTTAACGTTGAGGGGTAAAAAGAAAGGGGGGTTAGGCTCTCAGTGAATATTTGGTAGCGTATTTTATAATCTGAGGACCCCACTTCTTTCCACTCCCCTTCCTCGTACACCTCTCTTCCTCTATCCATCGCTCTGTGTTTTTGACGCTTCGCTCACTCATAAAATATTCTACGGACGTAAAATAAGACTCCGCGAGCACGCACATACCACCCCGCGTTAAGGGCATGGCGGATTTTCTCGATTCAATGACATTTAAAATTTACGAACATTTTATGTATTAATGTCATGGGGTGGAACTATATAGCCCTCCAGTCAACATTTTATGTAGTTTAACTGTGCACTGGAAATGAATTTTAACTCCAGCTCACTTCCGTGACAAAACCTAAGTGAATTTATTCTATTAGAGATTTTTTTAGCAAGCGTAAATATCTTGAAATGATGTTATACTATTTGTTTACATGAGAAAAATTAGCAATTTCATAAAATAAATTATGCTATTGTATTTTTCAAAGTTTTATATTTTTACCCAATCCGGTGGGCATTCATTATATCATATCCATATGATTAATTATCTGGTGATGGACTGCCCTCTTAATTTGTTTACCTACTTAGCCATTAGTTCTGGGCTCGATTCTCAGTATAGTAGAAAAATAGCTAATTGGTTAAATGGGGGTTCCCCCCCCCCCCTTTTTTAACAGTGATGAGTTGTTGACTGTGAGGAGGGGGGTCGTGTTTTTTTGTATATTTAAGATTTAAATGAGTTTATAGGTTATGTGCTTATATCATCATTAGGTCCAGAAAGTTCACATTAAATACTTCAAATTATTTGTTTTAAATATTAAACTATAATACTTGTTTTCTTTCGCCCTCTGGGTATGCAGACTAAATATCTAAATATTAAGCTCATTTATTTTGGTTTGCCGGTCAAGGAGGTCGAAGAGTATTGAAAATGATTTTTTTCTTAATTGTTTTATAACCTCCCCCACTAAAATGTGGGTATATTTTATATTAATACTACCTTTTCCCTACATTATATATGCGTACAACCAAAATCAATATTAAGACATAGTGGATTATTTGTTTTTTAACATATCATTAAATGCAATCATTATATTTAAAGTCTAATGTTTTATTTCTATTATCTTTACGTTATAATAAAGATAATACCACTGGAAACTTAGACTAAGACTATTTAGTTAATATTTTACATGAAATATATTTTAATATACTGAACCAATATTCACCTACTTACTTTGAATGGCTGAAATGTGTGCCTGATATGAATAAATCCCCATGTTTAAGAGTCATATTCTGATACATTATTTCTAGACAATCCATTTCAGCTATTCCTGTATCATTACATGTATTTTACTCGCTTAGATGGTCACATGATCTAAGGCGACACTCTTGGTATGAACGGTATTGCTAATGACGGTGTTATCAGGGTTCATATCCTGATAGGGGGTACTTAGTTTTGTTTTAATTATAAGGCTTTCCCCTTTCCCTCTACGCAAATGAAGGTACACCTATTAATTCAATCTTCCTCATCCCTTACACATTATAATATATTTAATTAGTATATATGCGTGTAGCCCGAGCGGTTCGTAAGACGCAGTGATAAAACTTATATATTTATGTATGTTTTGTTTATCACAGCTACCCACACTAGTGGTCACACAGTCTAAGTCATCAGGCTATCAACAGATAGGATTTCTGGTAATGTATATTATAGTACTAGGTCTAAGTATCGGCAAGTTGCACTGGAGGTAATTTTCTCTATCATATCCAAAACCGTGGTTTTCCCATTCATATCCACACCAATGCAGGCGATTTTTCTGAGCTAGTTTCCTCATTCTAACTTAATATATAAAACCATTTAATAAAGTTTGTAATAGAATAAAATAAAAATTCCGAAAATGCGCGCCTAAGTCTTTTTAAGACCCTACTAGGCACGTATCTATTTTCCGAGTCATGTACCTACTTATTGAGAAAAAGTTATAATAAAACTTTGGACAACTTTGTGTATCATATAGTTTGGCTTAACCACAATGATCAATACATTTTGCTATATTGGCATGTGGAATTTTATGTAATTATGTAAATATAGAAAAAAATAGACCTTTTCTGTATACCATCTCGTATAATTCCCGCTACTGATCCTTCCCAAGATGCCATGCTTTAGAAAGAACCAACTTATCCAAAAATAGGCTTTCAATTGACTTTATTTTACTGCCCACCCGGGCTATTCGTACATTTATATTAATGAATTTGATGCAAAGAAAGTCTAATTTAGAGGGCGTTTACCAAGTTTGCGTGGAGGAACTAAGAACACTGCTAAGATATTTAAGAAAAATCTTCTTAATACCTTCTATTAGTATATAACCCCTCATCAGTAGACAATTAGACAAGATCCAAATGATGTATTTGGTCATCGTGCTCAGCTGTCTGATTACCACCAAAATATATGGTGTTTTTCCAAACTACTTATCAGACGCAACACGTCAGCAGTAACTATCACTACCATACTGTAATGCTATATGCAAATATAAAGAACTAAATATCTTGTTAGAAAATAATCTTCGCATTTGATTGAGATCAAACACCGTCCTTCGAAATCATTGACAAAAGTGTTAAGTTTTTTTAAACCTAACCCTGCTGCTATTATTGAAACAACCCACCAGTTAATTTGACAAATAGAGGGATTTTCCGATGATCAAACAACAACGATTACCATAGTGTGGCTTCATCCGAGTGGTTTGAACTGAAAGCACTGGGTGGAAAAAAATATTTTAGTCAACAAAATTGCAAAGGGAGGGATTCTACACAGAATACTAGATAACAAGCCTTAATGCAAATAGGACAACGCTCTATTTCCAAGTAATGGACCAAAAGTGAAGGTTTGAATAATCCAGCCAATTCGTCCTACAATTCCTTTGTGCCATGCAATGTTTGAGAGGGAACCGCTAGCTTAGTAAACATTACCAATATTTCATGACTGAGACACGATGTATGAAGTCTATCCTAACAGCCCCCTTTCGCTTCCTTCCTACTGAAACCCCCCTCTCAATCAAACAAGGGAACTTATTCGTGTCTCTACACGTATCACGCATGGCTACAGTAATCTAAACACGACTTCTAGCATATATTTTTAGGGACGACACAATTCATATATATAATAGCTATATACACTAGAGTAATGCTCAGGGTTGCCACTCAACTGAAAAATCGGGAGGACCAGGAAAACACAACGAGTTTTTTGTGTCTGGAAAAACTTGGGAAAATAGATAATTTCGTGAAACCTAGTAAAAAATACTGGAAATGTTTGTTAATTTGGTACAATTAACTGAAAGCTTAAGATAGTAAGTCTTTGGATGGTTGAAAAAGATAACTGTAGATTAAGAAGCACCGATTCAAACATGTCTTATTACCACTTAAACAATAGGCTGTGAAGCAACATAAAATGAATGTCCCCATAAAACTTTAACTATACTGTTCTAAACATAAGTTACATGACTTCACAATATTCAACTTGATAAATAATTAATTCTTATTTATCTTTCATCAAATCTAAGCTGTCTAGAAAAATAGTGAATTCCTTATTTAATACTTATAAAACACAGATAATTTGTTATTATGAAAATAATGGCAACACTGAATCATCTCAATGTAAGACATTAAAGTTTAACATGCATTTTATAAATATAAGGTAATACCAATTCACGATATTCAACGCAACTTAACCTGAATCAACAACCCTAGTCCAATATTTTAAACATTACTGCCGGGAACGTTGGCGCAAACTAATAGGATGGCCCTACACACAATATTTAAATTACATTCAATAGCATCAGGGTATGAACATGAATTTCCTAGTAATAAAAATCATTTTGACCAATTGTAAACGAGGAGTTTTCGTTTCCACTTTTTTTAAATTATTAACATACACTTTTTTGAGCTTATTATCCCTCCACACGGACTACAAAATATATTAATATTAATACTGGTACAGCACCCATAGTCTCCGCTGTCAAATCATCACTGTAAGAGGGAAATTAATCTCGATTTTACATATGATATTAATATTATTTGTGCTGATAATTGGAACACATTACGGACAATTAAATGCACCACTAAATGAGAATATTAGCAAAAAATCGGATAAGCCATAGGAAAAGAAACCCCCCCAGAATCAATTACCTCTTTAGAACTCATTCCTGCTATAACAGAAAGAAATGAAACAAATATTTGTCATATTCTTTTTGCAAGCAATATTTGATTTTAAAAATAATTAATATATATAGTAATTATAATAAATATTCATGAACCCATAACCTATTAAAAAACAGTGCTAGCTTCGTTTAGTGTATATTTCTAGTGCTGGGTAGGTTTGAACTCAAACCCCGACATAGGGTATTGAGGGTAGTTTTTACAAAGTGTTTTCCTCTTTCTCATGAAGGTGTGGTTAACCTTCCTCATCCTTACTCCTTTAATGCGAATATACGAATAGCCCAGATGAATAGAAACATGCTATTCGCACACACAACATTTTTGTTTGGTAACTATAGGTATAGTTAATTTGTCTAAAACAAAAATCAAATTTCCCACAGAACACCACCAGTCAATTTTTTTTTAGCCACTTGTGAAGAGTTTAATTTTTTATTCGCTTTAATTATATGAAAGCAAATGACACAACTGCCAACATAAAATCTGCGCTGCGTGTTTTATTTTGTTGACAACTATGTAAACTTCACTCTATTTTAAATATTCCCTTTTGTTCATATTTAAAACGAACATAATTATTTTATCATATAAAGTGGTGTTAGTTTATCATATTCAAACATTGATTCTATCACGAGTGACCACTTTAATATAATATAGACTACCCTAAGTTTATCTTGTTGTAACACAGGTGTGATACATTGTGTCAATAACAATGTTTGAATTTAATTTGGTTTCAATAATAGCTTATACTGCACTTTTTTTTACCATCATTCCAACTCTACAATAATAATACATTCACTCTTAACGTGTTTTAACACTGTACACTCTAGTTTTTTGAAGAAAGAACCTTTAGATAATTCATTCTTTTTTGTGGACTAAAATTGATAACATTTTACCATTATTATAACTATTATTTTATAACTATTCATATTATATTTAAAAATTGTCAGCTTTAGATCCCATGACCTGACGTATGAATATGTAAAATTAGATCTATTAGATATTCTAGCTGTTCGATAAGGCCCTTCCTTTGTAAATTGGACTGTATATGTGGAACACTATATAATGTAACATTAGTTTATAAAAATAAATAAATCTTTACAAAATATTATATAAAAGCATATACATCATTAATATTTTAATTTTAAGGAATTTACCTTAAATTCTTTTTTATTCCTTAATTTGCTAATTATTTATTAATATATTATCCTTTGGATCAATCAACAATTTAAAATTACAACTGGTTTGCACCTGAGTTAAATATGAGACACACTGGTTCGCCAGTGATATTAATTACTTACATATTTAGCACCTCGTCTTACTACCGGTTCGGGTTATACGCTATCGCCAGTGAGGAAGAGTTATAAGTTCGAATTATAGATGTGGATACAGAGGGTGATTTTAATAAATAGTTTCCCACATTACCTTAACTCAAATTCACGTATATTTTCTTTAAGTTATACCTTTTTTTCCCTACCCTATTAGCTTCATTAAAGTAAATGTATATAGCCCAAGCTTGTAACAAGATATAATGGAAAACGAAATAAAAATAACTTTAGCTAGCCTATCAAAGATTACGATATAAAAGGATGATTTTTTTTAACACACCACTAATTTCATAGCAAAATAATGGTATACAAAATATAATAATTAAATTTACTAAAACAATATCAGGTTTCAGAACAATTACTGTGGCTAAATTTTAATTAGCACCACGTCTTACTAACCATTCGAGTTATAGGCTTGTGTACTATTTACGCTGATGGTTTTAGAAAGTTGGAAGGTAATAGTTAGAGGATATGTACCCGCATTTGCGTGAAGGTAGAGTAGAACTTTTTTTTTTAAAATAATCCTCAGTACACCCGACCAAGTTTTGAACCTCAATCTCTCGGTCATCAGCAGTCTAGTCTACTGGGAGAGTAGCATCTTAGACCATGCGGCCACTGAGGTGGGTTGAAGCTAAATAATTGTTTGACACTATCACTACTTTTATCTTAAAATATTAACATTAATCTAGTATAATCCGACGTCAAAAAAAAACCAATAAATTGTACAATTCTAGGAATTTCCCTTGAATATGTGAAACGATATTAAGTTATCCCTGTGGATGGTCAAAAGGACACAAACTTCAAGCGAAAAGATTGTTCACACATAATCAACCCAAGCTTATTTATGAGGGGAAGATCTCGTTAAATAAAGGATTTTATTAATATATTGCTAACTAAGATATTAAAACAACCTACTAAAAATATGTTTTTAGAAATGAATGCAGTCTTTTTTGATTTAAGTTCTATAATTCAGCCTATAATTGAGTTTAAAAGTTTAATTATTATATTAATTAGTCAAATAAGTATTGATTTATCCAGTGCTTATAGTGCACACATGGTGACATGGGGGTCTAGGGTTAAGGTGTCAGACTTCTGCTCTGGGGGTCCGGGGTTCAATCCTCGGTCCCAGCACAGATTTATCTGCTTGCCAAACCTTCACCTCTGGCAAGACGTGTGTTTATCACAACTTGTGAATGTGTGGAATGCCAGGCCTCCACCGTGGTTCAGATCCCACGTTAAACTGTAGGTCCTTCATTTCATTTCACAATCATCCTGCCAATACACATTAGCGAAATTGCGTACAGCCCGAACTGGTTGTAATACGCCGTACTAATAATCGTAATATAGTGCACACATGAATCTAATCATTTTCAATTATACGTTTATTAAAATCAAATCCTGAAACTTGTGGAAATGGCCAACTGGTACATTACGTTAGGCTCGCATTGCACGGGTGAATTATTGATGGTTTCTAAGCTCTCAATTTCCTACTCATAAACCAAAATACTTCGGCTGCATTTCCTTGCTCATACTTAGTCTCTAAATTGACATTAATAAGTCTTGTAATGAAAGTCATTATTAATAAATTAAAGAAGCCATGATATAAACAAATTAATTTTAAACCAAACTAACCAGCATTTGAAATTCCAAATTTAAGATCACACTGTGGTAAACCTGCTCTAGTACAATAGGTTTAGAACCAAGACCTGACTTCTCTAGTAATAACCAATATTAGAACCAGTCAAACACGCTTGCAATGATTAAGATTACCACGTTTAAGTGCGCTAATAATAATAATAATAATAATAATAATAATAATAATAATAATAATAAATAAAATATCCATTTAATTTTCTCTCATTCCTAATGAAAAAAAGTTAGTTTTAAAGTAAATTTATTTTGGTATATATTACTATTCCTCCCTTGTTTCATTTCAAGAGATGCTAATAAATAAATAAAATTAAAGTGGGATGGAGAGCCAGTTGTTTAAATTTTTACTATCCTTTTTCACACAACTCTCGCAAACAGGCGAATATTATGATTTGTAGACAATAAAAAGCTCATCTAGTAAAGTCAGATTCAAAGCAGATGTGGTAGTTTTTATTTATTTCCCCCCTTCACCAAAGGCGTGCCAAGCTATATAGCTCCCCTCCTGCCCCTGCACCCACACCTCAACACCCTCTCACCGACAGCCAAAACCACCCATTGAAGTGTTCTGGTAGGCTGCGCCCAGATGCCTGGCAGAAACCTTTAGCACTCCAGTTGGGAACCGAACAGACATTTCCTTCCTGAGTCTGCCACCGTTACTTCTGGGGAGAGCTGAAACTCGACTCAGGAAGTGGAGGAGGAATCTTGAGAAATGCATGCGTGTGTATTCAAAATAAAGTAGTAGATTCTCACTAAAATAGAGATGCAGAGATGAAATCATCCCAAAGTACAGTCACTAAAGGGGTAAAAAGGGTATCATTATTTGATAATTGGATTTATTATTCCAATGGAATGAAGGACAATTCTAGGTATTTGGGTTTGTTTATAGTTATAATGGACACATAAGTAAAATTGTCCACCCATAAAAAATCATAACAATTTTAGTCTGACACTTTAGCTTAGTCGGTAGCGCGTCTGTCTAGCTTCCACACACAGTATTTTTTTTTTTTAAATGGGAAAATTTTGTATTTCATATTTTCCAATTAATGCCCAGGAATCCGGGTAGTGTGGCTGTGACATAATTATATTAGTGTGTAGGGTGTGTGAAAATTATTTAATCAGTAGTTTCAGAAGCTAAGCATTGAATTCTCCGAATAAATAAATTAACTAGGTTATATACCATATTTAAATTAATGGAATATTTGTAAATTTCTCTAATTCATGCTTTTACTGTCAATATATCTAAGAATATAGAGATTTATTAAAGTTATTTGATAACGATATAAAAATTATATTTTAAAGCCTGTATCCTAAAAAGACTAACTACGCCTTGTTTAATATAATACACATTTTCTTTTAATCATTATTTAAAAAACCTAAAACAAATTTTAGAGCATAATTAGTGATCTCTACTCTATTTCAATCAATCAGGGCAGAATATCCTAACGGATACCATGGGATAGCTACTTCAGAGGCGCCTATGATTGTAATAATCAGGAATTAAGCTTGAATTTTGAACATCGTTGGGGAAAAAAACCGTTAGAGTGCTTTAATTTTTCTCTTTCTTATAGATGGGACCTAACTACAAGTATTTTTATTACAGATATTGAAGAACCATTTATTATTAGGCCTACTGTGTGTAGAAACATAAACCAAACATATCTACAGAGACACTAATTTACTTCTTTTGGCCATAAAATGTTTTGCTATAAGAACTGCAAAAGTACTACCCTTAACCCAAATTTCCTTCCAACACAGTGAAAGAGAACTCACGTTTATAGACAAATAAATATTACTGGTGAAAAAAACATCTACTTACCAGCCAAAGAACATCCTATTCATATTTGTATTTCATAGTCCTGAACACTATATAGAAAATTGATGGCAATCAGAGTAACGAGCTTGGAAATGCTTGGATAAATGACAGGTATTTGTGGATTTCCCTCATTACGCGAGTATATACACGGGAAATCAATGTCTTCAACTATTGATCAAAGCTGCAAGACCTTACCTTCATGCAAAGTTTTCTCGCAACAAAATTTGTAATTATGATCATTGACACTAGGGTGTATTGAAATAAATGGTACGACACAATCGCATAAACTTTATCATATTGCGTTTTATATTTTCGAAGAAATTTTTCAAGAATACGTGTTTAGTACAATATTCCTACGTAAGCTTTATTCATAAAAACAAACACGTCATCCTGTTAGTCACAATAAACAATATATATACATATATATATATATATACATGTATATATATATATATATATATATACAGAACTTTAAAAAAAATGGTTTGATTTTTTTAAATTAAAATTTCTAATAGTTTGTGATTTGTAAAATTACAAAAGTATTTTTATTTATCACGAAAAACTATTCTCAGATACTCATTTTAATCCTAATCTTCAAGGTATATATTGATTTTTTAAAAATTTTCTATAGTTTGTCGTCAGTAAGCTACCCTTTTACTAGCTTATTTAAAAAACGACACGGTGCACCACTCAAACTATTTCTCTCTTTTATCTTAAAATATACATATACTAAAAACTCGTAAGATTTTAGAAACGAGATCATAGGTATATACGTACATTGTTGTAAAAACATTTCACCTAAGATCATAAATTAAATAATATACACTGTTATTTACTTACTACATGGTATTAGAAACTAGGAACACTGTTAAAGAAAAATTGAGGAAAGAGAAATATCTTTGTCCTCCGAAAAGAATAAGAATGAAATTCATTTTCAATGACCTGAATTAAAAATTATATATTTTTATTATAGCTCAGAAACAAGTCGTCCTATAAAAATATATTTAAGAAAAAAGTTTTGTATCTTTAATAGTATTAGAATTTTATAATCATAATATATTTTGTACCTCAAATAGTTGTGGGGATATTATGAAAATTGGAAAATTTATCCTTTGTTAAGTACCCTGAACGTCATTTTCATAAAAAAAAAATATAATTTCCATTTTGTTTATAATAATAAACAGTTTCTAGATATAAAGTTTAATCATCATTAGAGCGAATTATGTATATATATATATACACATTTACGGTTATACATATAATTCCAAAAAACCCTCGGAAAGAACTTTTTAAAACCCCAGCTACCAAGCTTTATCCCATTTGGTAAAATAGTTTTGGATCTAGACCGAGGTATGAACATATAGACAGACAGCATCAGGTAAACTGCTTTTCTAGGTTTCTGGGGTCGTGAAACGTCGACATTTATCAAAATCTTGAGTTCGAATTTTTCTACGATTTCAGTACTTTCCCTACGAGGTGCCGAGAGAAATTAATAAACCTTTATTATTGTTGCTTATGTGTAATAGTCCTCTGATACCAATTTTGAACCAAATAACTAGCTCTTTCTTCAATCAAATATTAGAAAAATACTTTTTCAATAAAATACTTTATAAAGATTTTCTTTTTAAAAAATGCGTTCGATTATATATAAGAAAGTGAAAACCACATTTTAGTAATAAACTAGTGAATAGTAAACCATTGGTATTATTATTACTATTAGCACCACGTCCTACTACCCGTTCTGGTTATACGCAATTAATCTAATGTGTAAAGATTGTGAGATGAAATGAAGGACCTACAGTTTAACGTGGGATATGAACCACGGTGGGGGCCTGGCATTCCACCATGTTACAATATAATTTATCATCTCTTATCAGTAAATTACCCTTAATTTGAGGGATAGGATAATAATTTAAAAATAATTCTGAGTCATATCCCTATACAATATAAATATGCATATTGAATAAAATTCATCCAACTGTTTTAGATCCGTTTCTGGGGACAGACAGACAAACATGGAGATAGACAGGATTGTAAAATCTACTCTTTTTTTTTTGTTCTGGTTCTCCCAAAACATTACGATTCACCCAAATCTCATGGTCAATTTTGTCAGATATGAGAAAATAAAAAGTATCATAAAATGTATATATGCCAATAAGTACCTACGATCGGATCAAAGAATTTAACTTGATTCTACCTTTGTAAATTTAAAACAATTAAAATGATTAAGCCCTGTGTGAAATTATTTTTGAACCAATTTAATTATCTACTCTTTCCTTTCTTTTGAACCCTTGGAGAGAGAAGTATTGTGATCGTCAAAAAAATCGGGCTTGAGATGTTGATAAATATATACTTTTTATGCCACCCTGAAATCGAAGAAGTTATTTTCGCGATGCCGGGTGAAGGTATTGTATTTCTTGGCTTGGAGCCTAAATAATTTTACCAAGCGAGCTAAAACTTATTATTTAAGGTTTTAACAGTGTTCCCCCGAGGCATTTTTGGAATTATTTATCCAACTCTAAAATTAAGAGTAATTTACTGAAGGACAAAAAGATAAAAAATATTCGATTTGACAAAAATCCACTTTAAAAATTTAAATTAAATTTTATATAAGAGTGTTGTTTAGTATCACAAACAAAATTGGAACTCTCAATTTCCCAGGAAATTAACTTTCGATACGGAGAAATTTAAAATTTTGATTTTTATCTCCGCAACTAATTTATATAAGCAATAATAATTTTTTATTGTAAAGTTTTATAAGTGTCAAAATTTATCTAAATTCTCATTCCAAGGGGTCGAGACAAAGTAAAAAGAGCCTCATTGTCCACCAAAAAATATAATAAATCAAATAGCACACAATGTTTCAAAACCATTTAGAAAAGAGTATCATCTCTGTTCATCAAAGGGCACAGCAATCAAATTCATCTTCAAAAACGTCAATAAAAATTAAATGAATTAGCTTACAGCTCAGAAATTATTGATTCTATAATATTATATTTCAAACAAAATTGTTTTATATATAATAGACAATACATATTTACAATAAGTTATTTTGTATCTATAATAGTTATGAAGGTATGGTAAAAATTTGAAATTTCTGTTTACATATCATACCTCAATCATTTTCATAAGAAAGTTAAAACTGCAATTTTGTTTATGTAATTTTAAACATTGTATAGATAAAAAATTTAAATCAAAATCGTTAGAGGGGATTATGAGAGGATCTCTTTTTTCTCTTTTTGACATTCAGTAAACTACACTTAGTTTTAGGGTGTCTAGTTCCTAAAACTCCTCAGGGAATCCTTATCAGAACTTTTGATGACAAGTTTTAGCCCGATCGGTAAAAGGATTTCAGCTCTAGTAATAGATATCGACAGACGTCATCGCATAAACCATATAATCGGTTTCAGGGGTTATGATACGTCAACCTTTATCACAATCTTTAGTTCGATTTTGGTTTGATGATCAAAATACTTGTCTTTTTGAGGGGTCGAGAGAAAGTAATAACATTCATAAAATATTATTAACTCATTCATAAACAAAAAACATTCCCAAGGCACCAAATTGTATCCCACCAAGGAACTTATACTTCATTTTCTCCTTCAAGAGATCCATCTAACTACATCGGATATGAATTTATCCCCGTTTTACTTAAGAAGCCTATGTAATTATGTTAATATTATTGTAACCACTCGATCCCATTATTTTATATTATTTCATTATAATGGAAATCTTAAATGGCTCATTGATCCTATATCATTACCGTGACATTAATATATGCAAAATTTATTATAGAGGTATATGCCAGTTTCGCTTGTGGAATAGAGCTCTAAGCGTATGAAGGGTGTACCCTTTACCCAGAAGAAAAGAGTAAACACAATTAACTATAATTATTTAGGGGTGACCTGGAAATCTAGGGGTAAGGGGTCGGACTTCTATGTTAGGGGCCCTGAGCTCAATCCTCGGTATCGGTACAGATTTATCTGATTGCCGAACCATTACTTCCCCTCTGACAGGACGTGTATTAATCACAAATTGTGAATGGGTGGAATGCCAGGCCTCCACCGTGGTTCGGATCCCACGTTAAAATGTAGGTCCTCCATTTCCCTTCACAATCACCCTACCATTACATATTGGCGTAAGTGTGCATAACCCCAAACGGGTAGTAAGATGTGGTGCTACTACTACTACTACTACTAATTATTATTATAATTATTAATATTATTATTTGGGCTTAAAGGTACGTTGGTACAATCGTGGTCACTATGATACCCTTTATTCAACACTTTAAACTAATAAATTAATATATAGGTGGTGGCGGTTGAGAGAGTGAAAAAGGAAATGATGGATTGATAAAGGGGGAAGTTACAAATATTAAAGATAAAAGCCTAGAACCCTTTCACACTTAGAAAAATGTTTGTCTCTTAAACCCTAAAAAAAAAGACAAGATAATGCAGCTCCTGAGGAAGAATGGGGCAGTATGGACTTATATTTATACCAACTAAATAAACATGAAAAATTACTTTTCTACTACTTTTACTTCTACTTTTATAACTAGTAGGCCCTAACACTAACACTACTATTAATGCCATTACTTATAAATATATAATTTATTTACCAGTTTTGTTGGCCACATGGTCTAAAGCACTATTCTCGCAATCGAGTAGACTGGCAATGTCGGGGATATCCTCGTTCGATCTCAGTCGGGTGTACTGAGGGTGATTTTAACCAAATGTTTTCTCACTCTTTCTCTACACTCAGATGTGGGTACACTTCCTCCAAATTCAAACATTATCCCCCCTAACCCACTATCGTAATAAGTACATAAGTGAGCTTGAATAGGCAGATAGACGAGGTGCTAATATTTATAAAAAATACGAGTGTATATACTTATAGCAAATATGCTGATCTTGATGATGATGACGATGATTTTGATGAAGATGGAAAATCTTCCTGTACTAGGGAATAACCTGTTCCATACGTATTATCCGGGTCCATTCTCGTCGGAAACTCCTAGTACCACGTATAAGTTTGGTGTCTCCTTTTCTTCCTTCCGGAACAATATTATACCCCCTCGAGTGTGTACAGCTCACCCCGCTCCATCCTCTAGGTCATTAACTGTTCCACCCTATCCAGGAGTAGTAGTTTACTAGAGATAGCGTTCAGGCCTACGTAACCTTGTTTGAAACGCCAGATACTACATGCGATCCTAGTGGCACGGGAAACAAGTTGTTTTTTATTTAGGGGAGAGGTTTGGAGAACGGAAGGGCAACACCAATCCCTGGCGTGCTATTTATGCAGATTTTTATTATTATAGGGTATTCCGTATTAATTTCGGTTGATGGGGAGGTTATATGTGTGTGGTCCATATAGGAGTAGAGGAAGCAAAAAAAAAAAATGTGGGTAAATCTATGCATGTGCTATACCACCACCCTGAATAAAAAGGGCTTATTTTATAGGTAGTTCAGGGAAAATTTTATGTTAGAACAAATAATGAATATTTTACCTCATACTATTTTATGTGGGAATTTTAACCACGCATTTATTTATGTTGCGTTGCTTGGGAACTTTGTTTGATAAAATATTAAACTTTTCACGACAAGGCCTCTTTAGTAGCTAATATATATATTTTTAAGTTATAGTTGTGGTGGTATAATCAATTAAACTTTGTAAACGTATTAGATCGACAATAATGAACTATTGAAATTTTTCTTTTTTTTTTCATATGTATTTAAAAAAATATCATTCTTGTTTTCATTGCTTCATATAACGTGTTTAGTATCATTTATTAGGATCACTTATCTCAGCCAATTAACCTTGTAATTAAATACAAGACTTAGTTCGAACTAAAAATCACATCAAAGTTCGGTTTTTCGCCTTCTTCACTTGAAACTATGAGATTTAATTTTAGGTTTTTGGTATTTTTATAATATAGTATAATAAGTTAGCTGGGCTTAATAACATTATTTTCTAAAGAATAACACAGGAAACTGCGCCAAGATGCAATGTCTAGTTCTAGCTGTAATACCTACCTAAGCTAGGTTGTATGCATGCATTAATACGGGTTCTTAAAATAGTTCTAATGGAATTCGTATAGCCAGAACAGGTAGAAGGTAGCAGTGATAAATAAAAGAGGGAAATATGGACGAAGGTTGGACCTACATAAAAATACATACTGTAAGATCTAACTAACATATTAATAGAGGATAATTCGTATGTACCATATTTGGTTAAAATATGCTGATTTAGACGACACAACATTTCGGACCCGCTCTGAATACTCTCTCCGTTGCATCATAAATATTATATTTAAATTTTGAATTTTTTTTTTTAGTTTTGTTAATATCCTAATACCATATGTTGCCTTTTGATTGCCTAACATGCTATAAATAGTAATTTTGAGATTTTAACCATTTCAAACATTGAAAACCATTTTAAACTAAAAAAAATAAATAAAAACAATGGAGATGTTTTTACGAAGGCCAAAGTGTGTACGAACTTTGGTCAAAATATGTAAATAAATTTAAAATGTATAGTGAGCAAACAAACACAATTCCTAAAAACAAAGACATAATAATCAATCACCACACTATAAAAAATATTTCATTGCAACAAAGATACAGTGTACGGTACATTATCAACGCTTTGTGTTTCAATAACGCTGTGAAACTATTGTGTTCATTGTGACAACCTATTTGTTAATCATATAATTGGTACGTATTTTCAGTATTCTATTATTATTATTTTGTTATTATATGTACACTCCGCTATATATCAAATATACCTTAGCGGATTATTAAGGCCATGGTGTAATCCTGCAAGCTTTCAAGGTTAACGAAGTGTAAATACACATTAGTACAGTTTCGCTCAAAGAAAGTGAACATTTTCCTATGAGTCTCGAGATAGAAATCCCGCCGATATATCTGGCTGACATGTAATTTAATTATATTTTAGGTCTTGAACGTATTACCACCCATCCAGGCTATTAGAATATTTACACTAATGTAATAGGTAATCTATAATTTACTGAAAATATATCTGCTTTGTAAAATGGGAGAATGGGAAAAACCATTAATAGAAAAACACCTCAGTACATAAGGCTGGAACTATAAATCCAACTTCCCTGTCATTGTAAAACCAGATTGATGCCATGGTATTTGTGCCTCTCGATGCGGATTGTTATTCCATATTAAAAAACACAAAACATCCAAAATCGTATTCAACAGTTCAGTCGATTTGTGTGGTATTTCAAAATGCCAATCTGTCATTGTCATCATTCGTAAAATATGACATTATTTTAAAAAACCGCTCATCTCTAAAACCATGAACGAATGTTACGAGATTACATAAGAATAATATCACAAAAAAAAGTTTGAGTTTGGCCTAGTAGGAAAAAAAAAAAAAAAACTTGAGTCGGTATGTCGTTCGTCCTACAAGTCTGTGCACATTATTTGAATGAGTGAGCACTGAAATCTCGGGGACATACAATCTGTCACAATGCTTTTCCCCCCCAAACCCGCCCCCCCCTCCCACTTCCTCGTACCCCCTTAAACCTTCCTTCCAACAAAAAGTGGTGCAGTAACTCTTGATATATACACGGACATTGCTCACAGTGAGCGACCCACCGAGACTTTTGACCACGTCAAACCAAAAAGAGCGGGAGAGAGACAGAAAAACGTAACAAACAACTCCACTACTATTACTACTACTTCTACTACTACTTCTACTACTTGGAAAAATACATTTCGTATTTATATCTGTCAGGAACAGTTTTGTTGAAGTATATAGTTCCCCATGTCGGATGTCACTAGGATAGTTTTGACATGTGTTATCGTGATGTCTTTTCTGTATGTGGCATTTCTTTTTTACTATTATTCTTCCGTATGTATTCACGGTAAAGAACTCCCGTTTATCATAGTCTCTGTCTGTTGCTTCTCTATTCCTTTTTATAAATTGTTTTGATAAAGGATTTACGTGGCTCTCTCTGAAATTGTTTGATTTTACAAGAAATAAGTCTTGCATAATTCTATAAATAACATATCAATAATCATGCAATCCACATTTGTGAGCCCGCATTCTAAACGTCTTGAAGATTGAGAGGTTGGAGCTTGAGTCCCGGACGGATGCACTGAGAATTTTTTCCTCTATTAGTTCCAACTCTCTCTTTACACAAGCGCGGGTACATTTGATCTAAATCATACCTTTATAATCCCAACGCAATTAGTGAATTTAAACGCAGATAGCCCAGGCAGGTAGTAAGACGCGTCATTAAAGAATAATTTGATATTAACAGTTTTATTTAATTAATTCGTCTCGAGGGTTTAATGATTGAGCCCTAGGCGAGACTTACAGTATTTACACAATTTGTATTTTGTATGATATAGATAAACCCTGTCTCAGGAAAAATAATAATATGCAAAAATGCTAGTCAAAAAATACAAATTAATAGTAATAAATAGATATATTCATTAAAGATAATTAGCAATTAACCCCCCCCCTTTCCCCCTTGATAGGTGTACGCAAAATTAGTATCCCTTTTCACTTACGTTTTAATTTATTAATATTTTTGGAAGCGTTTACTTATATATTTCAACCACTTTGTTGACTATATGGGTTAAGTCACTACTCTCATAGTATACTAGACTACTAATAACGAAGAGATCGTGGTTCTATCCCGGTCGGAAGTATTAAGGGTGGTTTTTCTTAAAGGATTTCTAACTATCTTTTTCCACGAAAATGTGGGTATATTTAATCAAAATTCAACCTTTCTCATCCTTGACCCATTAGCGTAATTAGTACATATGTGTGTAACCCGACTGTATAATAATAACCTATGCTAAATAAAAGTATTATATATGAAAGTGATTAATCGACTATGCGACTCTGAATGTCATAAAATCATAAAAGTGAATTTGCTAATTATTATTCTTAGTTAAAAATATAATCTTAGTGTTCGATAAAGAGCTGCTTCTGTGGCCACATGGTCTAAGCCCCAAGGCATTTCTCTTGCTAATTATGAGTCTTAGTTAAAAATATTATCTTAGTGTTCGATAAAGAGCTGCTTCTGTGGCCACATGGTCTAAGCCCTAAGGCGTTTCCCTTGCTAACTAATAGTCTTGGTTAAAAATATTATCTTAGTGTTCGATAAAGAGCTGCTTCTGTGGCCACATGGTCTAAGACCCAAGGCGTTTCCCTTGCTAACTAATAGTCTTGGTTAAAAATATTATCTTAGTGTTCGATAAAGAGCTGCTTCTGTGGCCACATGGTCTAAGACCCAAGGCGTTTCCCTTGCTAACTAATAGTCTTGGTTAAAAATATTATCTTAGTGTTCGATAAAGAGCTGCTTCTGTATTGTATCGTAAGCACATGGTCTAAGACCCAAGGCGTTTCCCTTGCTAACTAATAGTCTTAGTTAAAAATATTATCTTAGTGTTCGATAAAGAGCTGCTTCTGTGGCCACATGGTCTAAGACCCAAGGCGTTTCCCTTGCTAACTAATAGTCTTGGTTAAAAATATTATCTAAGTGTTCGATAAAGAGCTGCTTCTGTGGCCACATGGTTTAAGACCCAAGGCGTTTCCCTTGCTAACTAATAGTCTTAGTTAAAAATATAATCTTAGTGTTCGATAAAGAGCTGCTTCTGTGGCCACATGGTCTAAGCACCAAGGCGTTTCTATTGCGCTAGACTAAACCATGATTCACACTTTCGCCGAAAATACAAAATATAAATTGCTTGAATGATACAGTAACTCATACGCCGTATGTTGACCCATGATGCAGTGCATTGCTAATTAGAAACACCTGATTATCAAAATATTTTATTTTCTAGTGGATATATATATATTAGATCATTCTCTGGTGGTTATTTTCTAATTTTAACGTTGTGTCCTGGCAAAATAGAATACATCGATACAAACGTTTTACATTATCGGATTATTTCAAATCTCCTCACAAGGGCCAACGAAGCTGTCCGCTTGCTTCTGGCTGTACAGCACATGCGTTGTCAAATGTGCATACGCACTGATTTGAGATTTTTTCTTTTTAGATTTGATAGGTTCTCCCTTGAGGGAAATCTCAGGTAGAGCGGACGAAGTAGAGATATGTTGAACTTTGGCGGAACAGCTCGCGCTTATGAGGCGGTAATCTTGTGATTGGCTTAGAGATCGTCACGTGACTAAGTTTCTATTCTGCGCTTAATTTTCAGCGAGCGTGTGAATCCACAGTAAGAGTCACTAGACTGCCGATGAAGGATATCGGTGTTAGAATCCTAGTCAGCTGTAGTGAGGATGGTTTTTCCTCAGTGGTTTTCTATTATCCCTTTTTCCTGTGAACGCGGGTATGCTTCTTTTAAAATTCGACCGTTCTCACCCTTTACACATTAGCGCAATTAGTTAACATGCTTATTATCCGAAATGGTAGTGAGACATTAAGAAAAAAATGAGGACTATTTTGGTAAACCTTGAACTTAGTTGATCCTCATAAGAATAAGTTGTGTGATCGCAAAAGTCAAATTTATCTGGGATCCATGAATTCTCTGAGAACATTTTACAATAATTCCATTGAACGAAGATAGTTAGCATGGGATTTGTAACTAGTATGCTGAAAGAATGCAATTTGAATTTTATCCTGGTTAAATTTGCCACATTTCATATTTAAAAACGATGGTAAATATAATATATACTGTCTACCAATAACTACTGATAGTTGTTTTGCATGGTGGTTCACCACGGTCGAAAGAGTTTGTTAAAATGTTGCTGTGATGTTTTCTCATACTTTTGATTTCTAGTTGACAAATTATACAAAATAAACTTATTTAATAGATCACATTGGAAATTTTTCATTGATACCTGACCAATAATAATTGTTTCAATAAGTGAGGAAAATAATTCACAAGTACAGACAGTCTAAATAAGATTTGACTACCTTGGCCAAAAATGTCAAGGCACGCCACTGAATATTGTTGGTTGACTTTTCGGCCCTTTTTTTTTTAATCACGGCGTCTTAATACCCCGAGGAAGGTCATGGGGTCATTCTGGTTACAAATACATTTATTTATTTTACTGTAGGGTTTCAGGCAATACTTTTTTAGCCTTTAATAACAATAGAATAAAGAATCATAGAGATGTATATTCGTAACGAACACTGTCTTTCAACGAAAGATTACTAATAATGATCATTTCTAAGGTTAACGTATCGAAGTAACCTCTTAGGGGTGGGATGGTTTAACAGAGCAGGGAAACTTTACATTTTTCATTAATATCTACTTTTGTTGTTCACCCACTTGGTATTGGTTGCCAAGATCAACGTGTCATGAATTTTTTTTATTGTTTCACTGGTGTCTAAACGTGGGTGGTCATGTATAGTAGAACACATTAGGAAGGACTGTGTTTGACAGTTACATAAATAACTGAATCTATTTTTATAATATGTCAACTAATGTGAGATGAGGCTCTAACTTCTAAGATAAATATATCTATCAAATAATACAGTATTAATTATATATTTATTTAATGTAAACTGATTTTTATTGCCAATCCGCGTTATATGCATTTAACTACACTAATGGTGAATGGATGTAGAAAATGTAATGTAGAATAAATGCATTCATAATTGCATGGAGGATAAGTGAAAAACATGTAGCTTAAATCATCTTAACACATCTAACCGGAATTCGAGCTCTAACCTCTACGCCAACGCCAAATAAGACTTAGACACACTTTACGTTGAGTTCACGTGTCCACCAATGCGGGTAAAATTCTGTCAATGTTGACAATTCAAAATATATGGATTTTAACCTTTCCCTATCTTATTCTTAATATATCTAGTATAACTTACTTACTATAGAACATTAGGAACTCGAAGGTTCATTACCGCACTCACAAAAGTACGCCACCTATACCTATCTTGAGATAATTCTACACAGTCTATCTCATTACACCCTATCTCCTCAGGTATATCCAAATGTTATCCTTACATCTGCGTCTGAGTCTTCCCAGTGGTCTTTTCCTGTTGGAGTTTCTAGTCAATACCTTGAACGTGGTTCTAGATTCTCCCATTTGTACTGTGTGACATTCCCACCATAGCCTGCATGATTTTATTACTCTAAGAAGGTCTGGTGATGATTACAGGATATGCATCTCAACATTATATAGCATACGCCACTTCCCAATATCTTCATTCATTTTTGGACCTAAGCACCCTGTTTTAGAACACCACTCTATTTTTGTTTCGTCATTTAAGGTAAGAGGCCACGTTTCGCACCCTAAGAGAACAACCGGTAAAGTTTCTGCTTTGTATATTCAGATGTTTACATTTACTGACAGCAGGAGAGAAGCCAACAACTTACTTACTTACACTTTTAAAATTATAGACCTTGGTCTTCGTCAGATATTTATTATAAATACTTCCACGAAGATAAGTATAGGCTTAACCCATAGTTTACTAATAGTCCAGTTACCATTACATTATTTTAGAGCATAAATTGTAAACCCATATTTAAAAACCGTATTTATACAATGCTAGTATCTTAGTACCTCATCATATTCTCCAAGTCAATAATCTACTTTTATCTAAATAATAACCAGTCTATAAATGACGCTATCAGTCAATTATAGAGATTTTTAAAGTCTAAAATATTATATAATTCTAATCAAATATTTATGTTTCACAAATTAGAGATAAATAATAAAATGTAGGTTATAATTTTTCGGTCATAGAGAAAGCTTAGTAATTTTATATTTATTTTAACTTCCTGACAAATTCTTCTAATTTCATTTCGGTTTTCATTTATATATTTTTTTAATGTTTCATTTATGATACTAGTTTAATTTTGCCAGGTATAAATTCACTTCCAGCAGAGATAATAAAGAGAGGTGGTGAAAATAAGGATTGGGTCATTGAAGAGTGTGAAAAATCTATAGGGGATAGAAAGAGAGCCAAACAGAGAAAACTTCAAAATTATAACAATGAGAATAGAGAAAATTTTGTTATAAGTAACATGAAAAATGGAAATAAAACATAACGGTTCATTAACTATACATATACTTTAAAAATACCTACAATTCAGTTAAAATAAATAAATCATATTAAATTTTAGCTAATTTAAGGATACCCAAAAGACTCGTTGAGCGAATCAAGCTATGTTTGACCGATATGCGTGTCAAGGTTCGGATTTGATTAAACTTATCAGATAATTTCGAAATACATAATGGGTTGATACAAGGAAATGCAATTTCCCTATTACGTTTAATCTAACCTTAAAGTATGATATTAGAGTAATGCAAGATAATAGGGAAGGGTTGACATTAAATGGTACAATGCAGCTATTAGGATACGTAGATGATTTTGCCTTGTTGGCCAATAGTAAGGAAACTGCTGCGAGAAATGCAGACATTTTACTATAGGTAATTAAGGGAATAGGTTTATAAATGAACGCTAAAAACACTTAAGTGTATGATCACACAGAGAACGCAGATTGTGAACTCTAATTTAGAGACCACTTCGAACAACATATCATTTGACAGTGTTAATGAGTTTAAATATTTAGGAAAATCTTTAACTGTCAATAACGATATTAGATTGGAGACTAGAAAAAGACCACAGTATAAAAATGCATTCGATTACTCGGTCAGTAAGTTATTGCCAGCTCTCCTGTTTTCAGGAAATGTAAAACTCAGAATATACAAAACAACACTCTTACCAGTGGTTCTATATAGGTGTGAGCTTACATGATGAAAACAAATTTACTGTGTTTGAAAACACAGTGCTTAAGAAGATATTTGATCCAAAAAGGGATTAGGCTACTTGGGAGTGGAGGAGGCTACATAATTATGAGATACATACCCTTTACTCAGCAAAAGACATTGCAAGGGTAATCAAATCTTGTATATTACAGTGGGCAGGATATTGAGTACGCTGAAGAGATTATAGACTCAAGCGTTCTTATTAACAAACCCAGTGGGAAGATACCATTGGGAATACCTAGACTTATATGGGAGGATAATATTAAAATGAGCCTGAACGAGATTGGGTTTAATGAGGTGGACTGGATATAATTAGCTAAAATCAGGGATAGGTGGCGTACTTTAGTAAGTGTGGCATTGAACGTTCGAGTTCCTAATGCCATAGAGTAGGTAAGTTTAATTACTCACATATGTTAATAAATTAAAAAAATCCTGCATGTTAATTATCGCACGTATTAATTTTTATTAAAAAACTTGTTAGCGTATCAATATTGATATAATATCCCTATATCACATCGTATAAATAAAGGCCCTATCTGTAATCGATATTTGGCAATTTGACCAGAACTTCTTGTTATTCCTATACTAGTAGAGTAGTTGACTCCCGAGACTTTACTATAAATACTGTCCCAAATCTTTGTATTATGTTTTTCTTGTATACTCCGTTTACCCTGAATGGTAGCAGTCAAATATATGGACACTACTATTGTACTTTCTTAAAACCTTCACCATAGTTTAACAATGAAAGTTAAGCTTGATACTTTTCAAGGTAAACAAAGGGCACACTGCATATAATGTATCTTAGTCTTCTCTAATTGGTTTTGCCCCTGAATATACCCCTTAGCTATTTTCTGAGGAAGGCCACCTCATAAAATTATAGTAACTTACGAAATATTGTATATCCAGCAACACCCGGATACGATTCATTGGAACGTAGACTAAATTACAGGTTCACCACATATAGTATACCAGTGATATAGAAGTTGAGGCTCTAATCCTGAATGGGTGTACTTATGTTGTTTCCTAAATGGTCTTCCACCCTCCATATGTGCAAATACACCTCCTCTAAAATCTATCTTCTTGAACCCAATCCCATTAGTGTAATTAAAATTACTCATTTCCCTGACGGGTAGTAGGATAAGGTCGATAAAAAAACACAATTTGGAATAAAACCAGATTACACTAAGATTATGATCAATCTTCATGCAGACATATCTGTAATGACTAGCCTGGGCGAACTGATTAAGTTACACAAGCACCTACTATTTGCGTTATGGTGAATTATCCATTATGATTACCTCTAACACATGCACTCTTGTTTTAGTAAGGGGTTTATATTGTATCGTAAGCAATTTGTACAATCTTTATTATCGAGAACAGGTAGTGTGACAAGGTTCTCTCTCTCCCTATATTTATATATAAAATCAAATATGTATTATTATTTATTATTATTAGCACCGCGTCTTACTACCCGTTCGGGTTATACGCACTTACGCTAATGTGTAATGGTAGGGTGATAGCATTCCCCACATTCACAAGATGTCTTGTCAGAGGTGAAGGAAGGGTTTGGTAATCAGATAAATCTATGCCGGGACCGAGGATCGATCAAATATGTAAATCTTTTATGTAATCAGAAATAGGGTAGTTACGGATTCATTGCGACTGTGAAAAATTAAGATCAACAAATGTACAAACTGAGTACACACATTGAATAGGGCTTTTGCAGATTAATATATTCACCAAATGCGTCATTCAGACGT
Organism: Timema douglasi; assembly: GCA_901482245.1. Classification (NCBI taxonomy): domain Eukaryota; kingdom Metazoa; phylum Arthropoda; class Insecta; order Phasmatodea; family Timematidae; genus Timema; species Timema douglasi. The sequence goes on from CABEEJ010000750.1 coordinate 109,537, forward strand.
TCTTTTGTAAATTGATGGTCACATAAGTTTAAGATATTGCCCGTTTCTTTAAAATACAGAGGTCTGTTTGGGTAAAAAGTTACAATTTATTTCTCAAAAATCTGTTGATATATTAATTATTTATCTTTTTTTTTTAGTAAAATAGCCCATTAAAACCAATAATGTTACTAAAATACATGAAAAACTTTTTTTTAAGTGCTGGATTAAAAAAAAAAATTATATTTCTATATGGAAAAAGAAAAGGTCAAATCGTACCCATCTGCCTCTTAGGAACGCAGTGATAATAAACAGTTTATCAAGTTTTATATATCACAAAACAATAAAAAAAAAATTAGAAATCGAAATTGAATTTCCTTTAATCATTTCTACTGATATCTGTAACTTTTATCATGTTATTTTATTCCCTCATTTTTTGATAGCCTCTCGCCAACTCTTCTAAACTCTTTTTCCCAAAATCCTTATTTTTCTCATTTTTAAGTCACTAATTTTGTCAGATTCCTTCAATGATACCAATAGTTACGCCTATTGTTCAAATATTTTCTATTTATATATCTATGCATCAATTATATATCTATCTATCTACCTATCTCTACACATATATATGTATAAATATCTTACTTACTCATTTAAAATTAAGTTAAAATAATATTTTTTGGTAACTAATCTACTTCCAAAGGTTGTTTGAATTGGTAAATATAAAAATGAATAAATACCTAAAAAAAAAGTTAAATAGAATTCCCCCAAAACCAATATGATCCAACCGATTTGGGCATTTTAAGAACTGTGTTATTTAATCCTAGTCTTGAAATCAAAATTTTATATGGATCGGCTCTCCTGCAGGAATAAAACTCGTAAACAAAATTGGCAAAAAAAATCTTACCTAGCGATTTCTAATGAAATTAGTGTAAGGAGGATATACGAGAATTAAATATTGTGCCCAATGCCCAGTGTATTCGTGTAATCACATAGATCCGTAATTCGAGATTTTCTCTTATTTATCTACACATATAATATATTTATATATTTGAAACATAACACAATAACTGTTTAGCGGACTATTTCATGGTGCTGGTATGAGGAGGATAGCATTATAAATTGTACCCAAATAATCATAAATGGAGTCTAATATAATGGTAGAACTGCTGACAAGAGTCACATGGGAAATCCACGCCCAGTACACCCTGCCGGGATATAAACCTATACCTCATCATCATAGATCCAGTCCAACTACGAGCTTTATGCCTTAGAACGCGTTTCCACTAGATCGATGTGGATGATAATGTGTCTTACTAATAAGCTAATAGGGTAAACTTCAATTATTTTAGGATTGGCTGAAAAATTGGTTATTGGTAAAATTGACGCTTCCCTTTAAAATTCACGATTAATTTACAATCGTAGTACTGGTTATTATGTATATCCTAGAACTGAGCTAGTCTGCATGTTATTATGATAATTACTTGGGTCACCACTTGGTTAAACTTTTATTCTCTCTCCAGTGCGTAAGGTAATTATGTTTGGATGGCTCAAGATTACAAAACCACGCACTTAAGAAAGTGCGTAAGGTAATCATGGTTGGATGGATCAAGCTCACAAAACCACGCACGGTAATTATGTTTGGATGGCTCAAGATTACAAAACCACGCACCTAAGAGAATGCGTAAAGTATTCATGGTTGGATGGATCAAGATGACAAAACCACGCACCTAAGAGAGTGCGTAAAGTATTCATGGTTGGATGGCTCAAGCTCACAAAATCACGCACTTAAGAGACCATCAACCCCAGAATAACACTTAATTCAGGTAGGTAATGTAGTTTGAATAAAACATCGCACCATTGGAGTCAATTTAATATTCCACTCTAAAAAAAGTATTAATACCAGTAATCCACTTCGGTGGCCACATGGTCTAGGGCACTATTATCATTTTAAGTTAGACTGCCGATGACTGGGAGATCAAGGTTTAAATCTCAGTCGGGTATAATTAGGGTGGTTTTTACAGTGGTTTCCCAATATTCCTCCATGAAAATGTGGGCGCAATTCCTATAAACACCTTCTTCGTCCCTAAAACCATTTGTGTAGTTAATACATAAGCGTATAATCCAAATGGGTAGTAAGACGTGGTGCTAATACTAGTAAATCTTTTCTATAATTTTTTTTTTAAATACAAAAAAATAAAAAAAATTAAGGATTATTTCGAATTATTAAAACTATTAAACTGATTTTGAGTGTTTGCTGTCAAATGAAGAATGAAGAAAACCACACTTTGATTATTATTATTCTAGTTCGAACGTAATCTGGTATCTATTTTCCTGATTCACTTACACTGAGACAAGTCCTTATCTTTATTTTGGAAAGGTCTCTTAACTGGTTTCCGAAAGTAGTAAATAGTGATAAGTAACCTGGCTGACAAGAAGTTACCCGCTATGCGAGGTTTATCAGTTGTGCCACGACCTCTTGAGAGGAAACGACCGCCTGAGGGACTCTGTGAAATATTACATTTCACGCCCCTATATTTTTCATGGTAGCTCTCGTAGAGAGACAATAGTTTCGCGAAGGAAGAAAATAAGATTGCTTAATATCTTCCCTTGCATCTTAAAGGAGTCAAATATTCTGCATAAGTAAAACAATATAATATTATTATAACTGTTAACTTAATCATATATAAAAACTTCACGTTTATTTAATCAATTTAACCATGATAGTTGATTATAATAATAAAGAACTTGATTTTGTTTTTAATCATTAATTAAAATGACTATAGATTGGAATATTAACATTATATTATATTTTTTTAAAAGTGACAAAAAACCATTATTGCACATGCAGATTCACAGTTTTTTTTATTTACGAAAACTGGCACCAGGGAGCACCTGGTCTAAATATCAAGCTCAAGTCTCATTTTATGGGGCAAGAATTCCAGTGGGGTGACTTGAGGGTTGATATTCATAATTGGGTTCCTACTCTACCTCTACACACACGAGGTTACATTTCTTCCAATTTTTATCTTTAAAAAAAACCTTACACATTAGTATAATTTTATATACCATTTTTATATATCATTTATTAAACTACAGATAACTTAAATGGGCAGTAAGACACGGTAAAAAAAAATCGGTACGGTACTCCGTATGGACTCTGTCGCTTTCTTGTTTAAAAATGGAGATATTTTGTCAAAATTCGTAAGCTAGCGAACCGGAAAACAAATTGCGCTATACTTATGTAAAACATTTTTTTATTCACGATTTTAAATTTTATAATGTTATTTTTAAATTTAATGTCTTCATTTGTATATTTGGACCAAAAAAAATATCGATATTTTAAATAACTAGCCTTAAACAAAATCTTTTATTATTACCACATACATAACGTGTTAGTATGGATTAGTGGTAAAATTTTGATTTAGAATGCGAAATAACTAGCTATATTATAGAGTGGAGTTAAAGTTCGATTGTTCGAAATCTGAATAATTCCATATATTTTGTCTAATTAATTGAATGGATAGAAAACTATTTGTATAATAATTGTTATAATGTCTAAACTTATTTCCTTCTTAATAATCACTATTAGTTTATATTATTATTATTTGTTATAATAAATTACAATACTAATGGCAAATTTCGAGTTATACTATTCATTAGAGGATTATTGTCAAGTTTAGCGTTACACTGAAGAATTATTAAAAGATTTACTCTCAAAACTTGAAGTATTTTAGGTCAAAATTTCTTGAGGTGACTCCTAACCCTCAACCCCCCCTTACCAACATGATCCTGATGGGAGCACCCACGTCCCCCCCACCCACACAAATCCTGGATTCGCTCCTGTGCTGTACAAACATTTCCCCTGAGAGGTTAAAGGGGAAAAAACATCTACTTCTTGAAAGTCTTACTAATTTGCTTACTCTCTGGCATTAGATAATTATTGCGTTTAACCTTAAGTACTAATATTTCACAACTAGAACTCACAAAATTGTATTAATATATTTTCCAATATCTCCGAAACTATTGGTTTTATAAATATATATTTCAAATAAAAGTTTTTATTTTTTAATAGTACTACAATTTTGCAATGATAAGTTATTTAGTACGTATCTCAAATAGTTGTGGAGATAAGGAAATTTCCGCTTATGTAAAGTACCATAAAAGTAATTTTCATAGGAAATAGAAAAATTACATTTTGTTTATAATCTTAATCAACGCCTAATTATGAAATTTAATCAAAATCGTTTGAGCCGATTTTAAGAAAATATATTTTTTCTCTTTTTGACCCTTATTAATCTACTCTTAATTTTAGGTGTAAACAGACACACAGACAAACGTCATTGCAAAAACAACTTTATAGGATTCAAGGGCTCATAAACAGTCGACATAAATCAACATATCGGGTTAGATTTTTTTGTACCGTTGCAATACTTTAATTTTATTGTTCGAAATTTTTTTTTTTTTCATATAGCTTGAGAACTACTTGCTTTATAAAAATATATTTAAAGTAAAAGATGTTTAACATAAATAGATCTACATGTGTGAAATGATAAATTATTTAATATCTCAAAGACTTACGGAGATAAAATTAAATATTAGAATTCACGCATCAGACCGGAACCCTTCAAGTCATTTTGACGAAAGATGAGAGTGGCCATTTTATTTGTAACATCAATCAAAGCTTAGGAATGAAATTTAATCAAAATCGATATTTTTCTCTTTTCGCCTTTAAGGAAACTACCCTGAATTTTAAGGTTGGTTATACAATTCCTAAAATTCCTCAGGATAACCCTATGAAAACACTAGGTACCAAGTTTTAGACCAATTGGTAAAATGGTTGAGGGTCCAGCCCTAGGTACATACTGACAGACAGATGGGCAGACAGACAGACGGCCACACGAAAACCACTTTTTAGGTTTCGAGGGTTCACGAGACTTCAACATCCATCAAAATCTCGAGTTCAATTTTTTTTGATGATCATAATAATTTCTCTACCTGTAAGATAGCGAGAAAGTAAAAATTTTGATATTCGGTCCATAAGGGTCAACACTTCGTACTAAAATGTCAACTTCATGGTTAAAATTCTCGACATTTATTAGGAGTTGTACATCTTATAATCATAGCATTGCTATTAAATTCCTCATTTATAAATTTCGTCTAGTAAAATAGGTAAATATTGACTATTGAATTTAAAATGATAGAAATAAATCATTCCTGTAGAAACATATAGCCTAAATAAATTAAAGAAAAAATAACATACAATTTTTGAGAGATTTATTTATTTATTACTCTAAGAGAGTAGAGAATTATTGCGTTAAAACTTAAGTAGTATCTTTCTACAACTAAAATTCACAAAATAGTGGTAATATATTTGCCAATATCTTAGATACTGTTGTTTTTATAAATGTATATTTCATCTAAAAGTTTTTTTATTTTTAATAGTACTACAATTTAGCAATGAAGCTATTTAGTATCTCAAATAGTTGTGGAGATACGTAAAGTTCCGCTTCAGAAAATAACCTAAAAGCCATTTTAAAGGTAAATGAAAATAGCCACTTTATCTATAATTTTTATTCAACGCGTAGATACGAATTTTTACCAAAATCGTTAGAGCCGATATTGAGAAAATCTAATTTTTCTATTTTTTCTTTTTATTAAACTACTATTAATTTTGATGGTTAAAAAGACGCACAGGCTGACGGAATTGCAAAGACTACTTTTTTGGGTTCGGGGGGATATGAGACGTCGACATCCATCAACATTTCAGGTTAGATTTTTACTTTCTCGCTATCTTACACGTAGAAAAAGTATTGTGATCGTAAAAAAAATCCAACTCGAGATTTTTATGAATATTGACGTTTCATGACCCCCCGAATCCAAAAAAAGTGGTTTTTGACATTCCGTCTGTCTGACGTCTGTCTGTACGTCCAACTAGAGCCTAAACTATTTTAACAATCGGGCTAAAACTTGGTATCTAGAGTTTTTATAGGGTTGCCCCAAGTGTTTTTTGGAATTGGATATCTAACCCTAAAATTAAGGGTAGTTTACTGAAGGGAAAAAAAAGAAATTGATTTTCTCAAAATAGGCTTAACTATTTTGATTAAATTTCAATTCAAAACATTTATATATATTCAAAATAAAATGGATACTCTTAATATTTCGGCAAAATGACTTTAAAGGTTCCGGTATGTGCGTAAATTAGCTTTTTTTATATACCTATCTCCTAAACTATTTGAGATATGAAATTACTTATCATTACAAATATGTAGGTCCCCTTATAATACAAATATTTTATAAGAAGCATATTTTAATAAAACCAATTACTTTAAAGCTATACGTAAATAAATAGGTTTTTTTTTTAACTTTTAGAGCACACAAGGTATGGCGACCGCAAAAGAAAATCTAACCTGAAAAGTAGTTGTATGTCAACATATTACGAACCCCCATGCCCTAAAAAGTGGTTTTTTCAATTACGTCTGTCTGTGAGTCTGCCAAAACTTAGAATTAAGAGTAATTTAAGTAAAGGGAAAATAGAAAAAATCCATTTTCTCAAAATCAACTTTAATGATTTTGATTACAATTCGTATTTAGGAGTTGATTTAGATTATAAATAAACTGGCTATTTTCATTTTACCGTGAAAATGAATTTTAGGGTACTTTACAGAAGCAGAAACTTCTGTATCTCCGCAACTATTAGAGATACTAAATAACTTATCATTGAAAAATGTAGTTCTGTTAAAAATAAAAAAAACTTTTAAATGATATATATTTTTATAAATCAAACAGTTTCTTAGATATTGACAAATATATTAATACAATTTTGTGAGCTTTAGTTGTAAAGAGATACTATTTAAGTTTTAACGCAATATTTATTATTATATACTTTAAGTTCTAATTTCGCTAATGGATTAGGAATTAGGAGGATTGAATTAGAGTAAGTGAACCCACATTTGCGTGGAAGGAGAGTAGAAAACCATTTAGGAAAACCACCGCAGTTCACCCGACCGAGATTCGAACCTCGATCTCCCTGTCCTCAGCAGTTGAGCTCAACACGACTAGCGCGTTAGCCAACTACGCCAACGTGGCGGGTTTTTAACGCATTAATTATCCAATACCACAAGGTAATTAAATATAAGTAAGTCTCTAAACATGATGGTGTTTTTCCTTAAAACACTTAGGAGAAATGTTTGTACAACAATTATATATATCCATTTTAGATTCAATATTAAATATTTATTTATATTTTTTATTGGTCAAAATTTATATATGAGGAATTTAATAGAAATGCGATGACATAAAGATTTGCAACACCTAATAAAATGTCGAAAATTTTAAACGGAAGATGAAATTTTAATACGAAATGTTGACCCTTGAGGACCCATTATTGATCTTTTTTATCGATCCAAACATACAAATGAGGATATTAATTAATTATAAACAAAATTATAAAATTTAAAACAGGGACTAAAAAAAAAGTTTTACATGTGTATAGTGCAATTTTTTCTCGGGTTTACTAATGTATATTATTTCGTTTCACATATATTACGAGTTTTGAGTAAATATCTCCATTTTAAAACAATATAATGAGGACATTCATGCGGAGTTCCGTACCATTTATTTTTACTGTCGCAATAATTAACATTTAGTCTTAGAAAAGTTTAATTATATATTTATTTACATATTGCTTGAAGTTTATTAGTTTTATAAAAATATGTTTTGTATAAAATATTTGTAATATAAATAGATCTACTCGTATATATTTGCAATGATAAGTATTTTCATCTCAAATAGTTTCGGAGATATGATAAAAAATGAGAATGTTTGCATCTGACCGGAGCCCTTAAAGTCATTTTGCCGAAATATTGAGAGTATGCATTTTGTTTGGAATGTTTATTAATGTTCTAAAATGAAATTTTAGAAAAATCTTTAGAGTTGATTTGGAGAAAACTTACTTTTTTTCTGTTTGCCCTTCAGTAAACTACCCTTAATCATATCTAATTTTAAAAAACCCTCGGGGAACCCCTATGAATATTATAAATACCAAGTTTTAGCCTTATCTTTAAAATATGCTAAGCTCTAGTACTAGGTACAGACAGACACACAGACGGACATTCACAAACCACTTTTTCGGATTCGGGAAATAATAAAACGTCGAGATTCATCAAAATCATCTTGAATTCTACTTTTTTGACGATCACAATATTTTCTTTACCTGTAAGATAGCGATAAAGTAAAAATTGTGGGGTTTTAATATATACTTTTATTTAAAATTTTAGAATACATTCTAAAATTAATTGAGTAACTTTATAATATTTAAGAAAGATATGATTATTTGAGGAGTTGCATTACATGCAATTAGTGTTACTACGACTAGTTAAATTGATAATGTAAATATTAATGTATAGTAGAAAATTTATAGCAAAAATATTTATTTTAAGATAAAAGTATCAATGTTTATTTCACAGTAAGAAAGTAGGTGTATATAGTTCATACATAACATAAACAAACATGTTTTTATTATATAATCTACTAACATATATCATATACTTATTTTACTATATTATTTTCATAGTTTATACTATCATTTAAACCTATATTAATAAAAATTTTCTTATCAAAATTATATATTCTCAATCTTAATTCATCTCAATAACTCTCAGAATAAATAACTTTGCCACAAATTTTTTTTATAATAGTTAAATATTTGCATTTTCAATTTTACTGGTCTTTTAGCACACATTGATTGCATGTACACAACCGACATTGATTAATTACTTAAATCAAATTCGTTGATCGTGACACTAGTAAAGAAGTTTAATTATCGATTTTAAATATTTAAATAAATTTCAAACAACAATTCTTAAGCTCATAAATAATTTAGGGCTGCTTCCAATGTATTTTATAAATCTTGTTCTTGACACACAAAAAGATCTGTAAATGTTGTATATTGTTATAGTATATATCTCTGAGCAACGATTCAAAAGTTACAATTTACTAAGTTATATATAATTGAAGTTATGAGATAAAAAAAACTTTAATTTGTTTGGCTTTGAGATGGTTTTGGTAAAATTAAACTCCCTTACAGCTTTATTGTTCAAGCAGATAATGAATGGAATAAAACATGTTCAAAACGTTTTGAGCATAAGAATGTCAAATATAGTATTCAAATACTTTAGATTACGGTACCACTATCAAAGGAATCAACTTAAAAACATATCTATGATAGCTCTATTCTTAGTTCCAAGACTTAGATAAATCCACAAATTTTATTATTATTTTGTTTTTATTCAATCTGGTCGCTTTATAATGAGTGTAATATTTGAGCTTGACCTAAATGGTCTAGCTATGCTAGGATCTAATAGGCTCACTTTTAATGGCTGTAATTGAATAATTAATTCGTCGAAATTGATATTAACCATTTTCTCTGATGTTAAAACTTCAAAATACTGATACTATTATTGAAAGCACTCGAATATAATGTGATCTACTTTATACCTTTATCATCCTGAAAGAATTTATACAATCTGTGAAAACGGCAGCCATGCATGAATATTCTATAAAAGTTAAATCTAGCATGTTGAGAGAAATCTACTACTAAGCAGTTTTCTGGCTGCCACAGCTATCATCAATAGGATGGCCGCATAAGGCACGGAAAATGACAAACATCTAACATACCATATTCAACCAACCAGTGCTAAGTATAATTGTCACATTATCCTATTTGAACAAAAAGAAATGGAAGACATGGCAAATGCGTATTCTTATGGGCTATCTATATTTGCCCATCATCTATGATTAGCGGTATAGATGAGTGTGGGGTGATGAAATTGGATTAGGCAGGGGGAAATGTAAAGGGAGGGTGGTAAGGAGATAATGTTCTCCCTCTTCATTTCTCAAATGTCTGCAGTCACTACACGGCTGAGCGCGCACAACCAGTTTGCAGGCGGGGTAGCTACATTAGGGTAGTGAATCACTATTGTGATCAAGGCAACTCCACAGTATCTCTGCTTGCCTGCTATTCCGTGGAAACGTTGCTTTGATCCGTCGAGAGAGGGTTCAGCTTTGACACCTAGAGCGCTCGCCACGGCGGTTGAGTGATGATACACATTTAGCGCTAAAACACACGTGTTGTCTCTGCTATTCCATGGAAACGTTGCTTTGATCCGTCGAGAGGGGTTCGGCTTTGAAACCTAGAGCGCTCGCCACGACAGATGAGTAATGGTACACATTTAGCGCTAAAACACACGTGTATTGTCTCTGCTATCCATGGAAACGTTGCTTTGATCTGCCGAGACGGGTTCAGCTTTGAAACCTAGAACGCTCGCTACGACAGATGAGTGATGGAATACATTTAGTGCTAGTACATTAATTAATTGTAATTTTGCTTGCCTGGCACTACGTAAATAAACTGATTGTTGTTTTATGGGGATAGGATGTGAACATAATATACTGATTTCAAAGGTTGGTTTATTCGGGTCTCACCACATAAGATTAATATCAATACATATTTATAGCTAATACACTCTACGGCACATGTTCTTATATGTTAATCCATGAACAAATAGATGATTGAATCCATCGTGGTAACGAATAAACGAGTACTCCTTCTTCACAAAGCTGGTTGCTACATGAATTGAGATGGAAGGTTGCAAGGAAGTTTCACGACAGTCATATTTATATAGAAGTTACCTTTTTTAACAGTTAACAAAAGAGACCAACATTATATTTGTATATTTATACGTTAAGTCATGTGATCGGAAACTATCAATTTAATAGATAATACCCATACATATTATTATTAATACCATTATGAAGTAAAGCCTTATAAAAATTGGCTACAAACAAACAATGTTTTATGTTTTTAAACGTTCCTTTCCATTAAAATCTTAATATATACTCATATAGCATCATGCTTTCAACTGGGTTTTCTTTTCCATTCTCTGTGTATTGAATATATATATATATATATATATATATATNATATATATATATATATAATGGAAAGGAACGTTTAAAAAATAAAACAGTGTTTGTTTGTAGCCAATTTTTATAAGGCTTTACTTCATTATTGGTACTAATAATACTATATACTATAATATTATGAATATAAAATGCAATGACATTCCTTTCATACAAAACGAACCATACTGTTCTCTTACGGAGTAGTCAAGAAGCTGTGCATTGAGCTCAAAAAACTACTCTGTACCTAGTCCATCTTTACTAACTTTTCCCACTCTTTCTTATCCTCGCATACTCCCTTCACTTCAACAACATCCATACACTGAGTCTTGCATGCTATTTAATTCTTAAAATCCTTAATGTTTTCTCTTTTTCACACATTCGTCTACCACATTTAGCCACGTCTTACCTGGCCTACCCTTTCCTTTTGATCCACACTCTAAATTCGTTTATTTTCTTAGTAACTTTATCCACACTCATCTTTTCAATGTGCCCAAACCAATGTCACACGCTTCGTTCGTATTGGCCATTGAATTCCCTTTGAAACCACACTCCTTCAGCACCATTCATTACTTTATCTGGCCATACGGGTTTATCCACATACCTGTCTTAGACATCTCATTCCAACTGTATTCACCTGACTACTGTGTTTCTACTGACAAACCCACGCTTTACATCCATAAAACAATGTTGTTTTTAACACACTTTTAAATAAAGCCATCTTTGCCTCTTTAGATACTTCATTATTTGCAATAGTCCACATACATCCAACTACGCTCCAAGATGCATTCTACCGTCTGTCGATTTCACCATCCATCCTTCCATTTTAACATAACATTTTCCCCAGATACATAAAATCATTTACTTGTTCTAACAGTTATCCATTTAGACTAAGCTGACAATCATTTACTGGTCCATCCTTATCATTCCTTTCATTATTATAAAACAAAAACTCAAGTAAACAATCAACTGTGAAATATTTTTTAAGATCCAAAATAGTTTTGAATTCCTCTAAATCCAAATAAATTTCATCCATATATATGGTGTGTGAATATACTTTTAAAACATGCTTTAAAGCTTGTATAAATGTTTGTATTATTACAACGAAAGTTTTAAATATAAATACATAGTATATTATAAATTATTAAATAATTTTATATAAAATATTAAATATAAATATATGTGATTAATAATATTGTTGTTTAAGAGACCCAAAAATACGGTTTCTTTAATCATTTAAAATACTTCTGATAAAAAAGGGTTGGTAGTATATATATATATATATATATATATTATTCAGTAGGGATTTAAAATAAAGGTGCATCGAATTAGGAGGCAGATTCATCACACGCATAGGTCAAAGAGAGCACAAATGAGAAAATCATGTTGACGTCGATTAATGTTTGACACTGGTTTGTTCCTTGGTTAGTGAATGCGGGAAAGTAATAAACAAATAAGGTACATTTTGGGAAGCACTTTGGGCGAAAATTTGCACCATTCTAAAATAGTGCGGGAGCAGATTTGTACGCGTTAATGAATCAATGACCTGGTGTCGTGGTTGAGTTACAAATGTGCTGGTCTGGATTAATTGGTTTTGAAGCTATTTAATGATATGACTACATTTATTCTCTTTTAATTTTTACTTTTAGCAACGTATCTTACTACTTGTGGCTATACGCTTATATATTAATTACGCTAATGGTTTTAAGATTAGGAAGGTTTAGTGTAGAGGAAGTGTACTCACATTTGAGTGGAGATAGTGGGAAACAATTTAGGAAAAACCACCCTCAGAACTCTCTATTGGGATCTAACCATGATCTCCCTATCATTGGTAGTGTAGTAAATTGCGAGAGTAACGCCTTATACCATGCAGCCACTGAAACTGGTGAATACGTGTAGAAAGTCCATATTAAATAGAATTCCTTTGACAATAAATTATAATGGATAAAATAATTTTCCTTTGAATGAGGGTCACATATTCTACTTTGCATTAACCATGATGACAGTCGGCTAATGCATTCTGTCCTGGTTGGATATGAATTTTTAAAGCAGAGCTGCACATAATTTTGGTTTCTAATCAATGAGAGGTAGGATATGAATAGAGTTTTGCTTGCGTTATAGCTATTAAATATCTACTCAGTATTTTCCCACGCACGGTTTTAAGAGAGATATTTAGAATGTTTATTAATAATTGTATTTAACAGCTAGACTTAATTTATGAACTAACCATTTACATCAGCACAAAAAACTTCAACTTAAAAATTGACTTAAATTGAGAACAAACACAACACTCAACAACCTGGTCATCATAGTCATCGTTTTGAAATGGAAAACCCCAAGATTTCTATCAATAAAGTTTTTTTCCGCCATTTTGGGGATTGAGCCAATCATATAAAATTACTCTAATTTATAAATTAATATAACAATCATACCTTTAATTTTATCGGTAATTAGTCTTAAATAATTAACTTTTTTTTAAGGACTTTCACTCCCCAAATTCTTAGTGCGATTTCTCAGCTCAATTAATATATCATGTTACGAATAACTAACAGTTCTTGACGATTGGGGGATGGCTGATATGCGAATATTGACTATATATATATACTGCCTCTAGTGTCCTTGAAATCTCGAGTCAGATGATACTATTAAACTGATGTTCATCCGAGCTTACCCAAACACAAACCAAATGTACGCTATTTCATCGTTTTCCCGAGAACCCATGCTCAGTCAGCTAGCCTCCGATGATTGCGGAACGTCCGGCCAACACCGCATGAGTCACGTTTCTGATAGTTTCAATGAAGAGCTTATTGTAAAGCGTTAACATCTTCCACATGCAACGCGATGCGTGAAGCTTTAGCAGATCATTTATGAGCAGATAAGGATACTCCAAACAAGCTCCTAGACATGTCATAAAAAGATAGTCAAATAAGTTTCCATTCATGGCAACAGTCTGGAAAAATATCGAAAACCTGGTAATAACAGATTTAAAAAAATTTCTGTATAGATCAAGGAAATGTATTAAATTCATTCTGTTCAAATATAGTTTTTAACCAAATATCTGTATGGTTACATTTGAGTGAGTTTTAAAAGTTATTAGAAAAAACAACGATTATATTTTGACTTTCTAAGTATTTTTTATCAGTCTGGATATGAATTTTTATCAGGGAACTTAAAATTTTTGTATTGAAGATAAGTCCGTGGAAACTTCTTTCTAAAATTTTGTGGCTCCCATGAACGGTTCAACCCTGTTTAGACTTTTCGTAGCTCTCTTAGTGGTCATTAGATTAGTAATTTGAAAATAAACTTAGAAGGGACTGATTTTAGTCCTGGGTAAGGATATTTTAGATAGTTTATATTATATTAGACTGGTTTGTCGGTAACAGGATTGACGAGGCTCTAATACCATCCGAGTATGCTGAGTGTGCTTATTTCTTTTTTTTTTTCCTTAGCAGAAAATCTTTCTATCCATTCGGGCTATAAAACCGTGTACTAATTACGCTAATGTATTAAGGATGAGGAAGGTTAAATTTATATGAGTTGTAACCACATTTGCTTGGAGGGAGAGTGGAAAACTAACTAGGGGGAAACTACCCTTTTTATACCCGACGGGATTTTGAATCCAAATATCTCTCTCTGTCATTGACTCTAGTGAGTAGTATATTGCGAGAGTAACGCCTTAGACCATAGAGTAACCGAAGTGGTCCTCGATATTAAATAACTTTTAATTTATGTAATGATGAAATCCTCTATTCAGAATGGGCATTTTAATATCAACTGCGATATAAAATGATAATTTCAGCAATAATTAATTGGCACAAACACACACACAACCTGTGCTTCTAAAATATTGTTTACATTCCAAATTGCAAACACATCTGTCAACTAAATCGCTTCCGCTAATTCTCCTAATGTTATTTTAATTAGTATTATTAACGTTATCGCACATTTAGTATTTACAATACCAAATCAAATTAATAGTAAGATATAATCACAAAATTTAACGCTTAACTATAACTGATCGAAATTGAATTCAGGTATGTGAACATATTCAAACACAAAGTAGAACACCTTGAACAAGTACATAAATATCCTAATGGAAACCATTAGCTTAAGCTCCATAGATTCCACTACAATACTATATTATTTTATTATAATTTCACAGTTTAACCAACACGAGGGGGGCTATTAGCAAATGGGGCCTCTTTAAATATAATTAACACTGAATCACATCATGTGTAGACCACCTTTATGTTTATTTGTAAGCCTACCTTATATTGATTAAAGCCCATAAATATATAGATTTTAATAATTAAATATAATTGTTTAGTTGTCAGTTTCTGAACCTGATTTTTGACATAGTATGGAACAGATACATTATACCCCCACCTGAGCTGCGTCAGAAGTATGTAACATATATTTTACAGCCATCTGAGTTGCGACCTAGGTATGGAACAGATACATTTTACCATCACCTGATTCGCATATGAAGGAATGTAGTCGAAGAAATAAAATGATATTGGAAGGACAAACAAAAGTAGGTTCATAATAATAGATAAGGTATGTTCATAATGATACATAAAAGTATTAATCAGATAATCCAACCACCAAATGTTACATAAAACAAGCTAATCTAACCAAACTTAACCTAACATAGTCCGAGCAAACATCAGACAGAATTCAAATAGATATGGAATGTTTTCTATATTATTATATTGTCAACAATTGGCTGACGTTATTCTTCTAGTAATGTAATTATATAGGTGAGACACGGCTGGACGCAGCACGGTACCCCTCCCTCGGTTAGGTCTGTTAGTCGAAGGACGAAACTCTGTACCCACCTTTAATCTCTAATCATCCTAAAACAATTTATGGATGTAGCTCTGTTTCCCCGAAAATAAAGATGAACAGAACGTGTTTGTATGTACAGTAGATTTACACACACACACACACACACATTAATGTACTTCTCGCTAGTTAGTAGTCTTTTGGCGGTCGACTGAGACGTGGTCCCATACGGCTACCGCTCATGTACCCCTCGCTAATCCATGGCTGTTTAGTTATTTACTACAACGTGTACACCTACAGCTTCGGTGGCCGTATGGTCTAAGACATCACTCTTGCAATAAACTATATTGATAATGACAGGGAGATGGAGGTTAAAATCCCGGTCTGGTGCACTTAAGGTAGTTTATCATAAACTATTTTCCACTATTAACTCCACGCCAATTCGAATACACTTCCTCAAAATTCAATCTTCCTCAGCAGCACACTATTGTAATTAGTACACATACGTGTAACCTTAACAAGGAGAAAGATACAATACTAAAAAATAAAAATAAATATTAACACAACTCAAGTACTCCTCGTTAATCAATGGCTGTTTAGTTTTAGACTTGGACGTGTAAGGAAGGATACAGCTCATGTTTAGAAGAACCAGAGGGAAAATTAGGAGAAGGATTGGAAGAGGTAACAGGATTAAAGCTGTGCCTTTGTAACGGGGAAATGGGTTAATTTTCTGGTTGTGTGCCTCCAGGAATGGCAATCAGTACCATCCTTCGGGAACACTGGCCTTCCCCTTCTACACTCGACTCTACACAAGTTTACCTAATTAGGATGGATTCGTCTCTTTTGAACGATCAGGCAGAATGTAGGTGCTCGATATGTCTCGTGATTCCTAGAATTATATAATCAACTATTTTTATATTTATAAATTTAACATCTAATATCCAAGCATCTGAGTCTGAGTATAATTAGTTCATTACGATGCGTATAATTTGAACAGGTAGTAAGACGTGGTGGTAAAAAATGTCTGTAACGTAAATACAAACTTATCTTTAAACAGTGTGCTGAAGTCTACTCTCTTTAATTTGAACTTTTAGATTCAAATGTAACATTAAATTACTATAATTAATTACGTTTCTTAAACTCAAAACTCACCATAGGAAATAGCAAATGTAGTATAACTTTCTCAGCAATGATCGTGAAGCCTCATTTTACTTGTTCCTCAACTTGCACTCTCTTGTATCTCAATTTAATATAAAATTACATTAAAGTGGTGAGGTACTTTCTTAACTTGCTCATTTGGCATTTCAGCAGTATATTCGGAGGTTTGTTCCGAAATAATTGTCAAATGCGTAAACCAATTTAAACGACTTTTGGAAGAATAAATTCTTTAAGCCTATTCTGAACAACATATATACTGTACACAATTTTTCGATCTGTGTATCCATTTCAAGATGGTGGCCGCTCAAAGATCTGTCTGTCTGTTGGTTCCACTATAACTATTAAATGCGTGGACCAATGTTAGGGAAACCTGAGTGTAATATTCTTTGAACTGAGGCTGAACTACATATGTGGGGAGTACATAGTTTATCAATCTGGCTATCCGTTTCCATATGGTGGCTGAAAACAGATGTTTCGTTTAATAGTTCATCACAAGGGAATTGAATGAAAAATTCCTAGTAATTTATCGATAATCAAAGTTGTATTTTGGTTAATGTTGACATTTACTGCAAGACTGATGTCCTAAACCACATGAACAACAGTTATTCTCTATGAATATAATTTACTATTTAATATAGCATTAATTTATTTTCTAATTAACTTGATCACTAAGGGAAAATATAAAATAAAAATATCTACAAAGAAAAGCTATGAGACGGTTGTAACGCTAAGAACACGAGATAATATCTTAACATAATGAGCAGAGTGTTTTTTTAAGGTAATCTGTTCACAGAACGACTAATGAGGATGTTTCTATGTTTACAAATAATATTGTAGTTTCACTTTCACATAAACTTGTTTTGTTTATTTTTGGAAATATTTTATAAGGATAGTACGGTATAAAGCTTAGGTTTCACACTTTACTTGCTTACCGGTGATAAGACGTAAAATATTACTCCTCGACAGAGAGGTGGTCCTCCACCAGAGTCTTAGCATCTGTCGGACGACCAACACCGAGAGTATTGGATCCTCTTTAGAGGTGTGCACTGGCCGCTGGTTCTTTAACACATAAGATCTTTCATTGTGGTTTCCACTATACATACAAATGCAGGTGCATTTCTCTTCCAAAAAAATACCTACCTCATCTCTAGCCCCTAGAGTTAAGACCTAAATAGCTATGGCATTAAACGTAATTGATAAAAAAAAAGATGTAAATGTGTTTGCTATTGAAGAATTACCCATAATTCAGTCTATAAGGAGGACAAAAGTCATACAATATCTTAGATCAGGGCCATCGAACCTTTTTGTGAGCGCGTGACCAATATATGTCGATAATTTTCGGTAGAATACTTTATCATGCCAGAGGTATCTATGAGTAGCTAAATGAACTATTGGAGTTATTCATTATTATAATCATAGTTATCAATAATTATACAGTCCGCTTCGGTGGTCGAATTTTCCAGAGCGTCACTTTCATAATAAACCGCACATTCGATGATGGGGGTGATTGGGGTTTTAGTCCCGGTTGTGTACTGAGGGGAACTTTTCCTGAATTAAAGGTTCTACACTCTCCCTCAAAGCAACACAATTCAACCTCCATTCTCCGTAACATAATAGCGTAATTTATGTAAATCCGTGTATCTCAAACGGGTAGTGAAATTTGAATAAAACTCTATAATATATTATGAATATACAAAAAACTATAATTTGTATATTATTAGTTATATTTATTATAGAAGTTGGTTAATTATATTGTATTATTTCAAAAGTTATAACAGAGATAGAGAATAAATTTTGCTAAATGTTTTCAGGAAATGTATGGATATGTATTGCTAATGATTCACAAGAAAATATATATATATTATATATAAATATATATATTAATAAGAAGGTTCCAATTAATGTAAATATAACACAATTTATTTTAAAGGAAAATTTAAATTGAAAAATTGATCAAACCGATAACTCGTAAATAAACGATTATCAAATAATTGTAAAAATTTGGTACTATATTAATTTTGATAAAGACTTAGCAACTCGACCAGAATAGTTACCGAAGAAATTATTTTTTAAGGTTACTAACGAACAACTGCTCTTATTCCAACATAAATGTTGGTTTATAATTATTTTGTAGAAAGTGAAATGTGAAATGTGAAAAATAAAAATATATATATTGTATATTGAGCACGTGTGGAAAAAAGTTCATTCACCTGATTTAGATACTTCTGAGTTTAAATAAAACAAAAATTTGATATCTTATTTATTTATTTTACTTGAAGTTTTTTGAGCTTTATATTTGTGACTTTAATCAGGCTTACATATTTATACCAGAGCAAATTCACAAGCTTAGTTTAAAAAACTCACAAAGTATAAAAATAATGTCATACCTTTATTTAGTCAAATGATGTATAAATAATTCAAGGAAAAAAACAAGCCTGCTTTCGTTTCACGGTTGTTTAAAAATATACACATAGAGCTAGAGGCGAGTCAAAAAAGACGCTTCAAAGCTACAAATCTAGTATTCTCTTTTTATGATATATTTTCATTTTGTTATAAAAAATAAAAAATAAGTATTTTAGGTCACGCTTCAAAAATCACTATAATAGTGTCCACTCAGAAAAACAAATATTGACATAAGAATGGATTAAGATATTTAAAATAGCAGAAATAAACTAGTAATATTTTTCTGAACAAAGATAAGTCATAGGTGTTCAAATGTCTGTTTTGATGTGAGCTTATAGTTCATAAAGTTACTGAAAAAAATGACTTTTTCCATCGGATAGAATACAAAGTAGCATTGGGGTGAGCCTTAAAAAGCTCTCAACACCTTGGCAACTTATTTTTTGAAAATGCTCGTAGCTAAGGTGTAGGTATTGAACGCACAAGGGAGACGCACAAATCCGCACCAGACGCACGCGAAGAATTCCGATGAGCTTTGTCTTATCCTTCCTTGTCTTTTCTAAGAAAGAGAAAGAAAAAAAAACTGCATTAGCACAGGAAGTTAAGAAAAATTGTTTATACTACTCAGTATGTGTACTGTCTTTAATGTCACAAATAATTTTAACAGTAACATAAACATAAAATATACTATAAAACTTATTGTTAAAATTATTTGTGACATTAAAGACAGTACACATACTGAGTAGTATAAACAATTTTTCTTAACTTCCTGTGCTAATGCAGTTTTTTTTTCTTTCTCTTTCTTAGAAAAGACAAGGAAGGATAAGACAAAGCTCATCGGAATTCTTCGCGTGCGTCTGGTGCGGATTTGTGCGTCTCCCTTGTGCGTNTTTTTTAGCATTGTCTCTTACTACTTGCCCTGGATTTCCGTATTATATTATATTAATTAGGTTGTGACCAGAAAAATATTATTGATAGGAATTTGTACCCTAACTTGTGTCAAAATAAATTGATAAAGTTTTATATTAAAGCCCACAAACAGTACACCCAAACCTTTCCGTTGCCGTTAAACCAGGATATGTGATATTGACACCTTTGTATGTATGTCTACCTATCCATCTTTTATTATAAGTTATATTGCTACAATTATTGTTATTAATATTATTATTGCTGTGCCCATAATGTTGTGTTTATTACTCCTATTCCCCCATACTTATCTTATTAATCAATGCAAACACATTTTTTCGCAGAAAAAATTATTACATTTATATTTGATAACAATTATCAAAGTTTATAATTATAATACATTGTTTCAGTGTAATCATTAATTATGTTGAATATTTCACTATGTATGTCATGGTGTATATTTTGTATTAAAATTAGTATATAACTATATTAGTTATTATTTAATTCACAAAACTTTAAACTCAACAACATGTTTATAAATTATTTTGGTTAATATTTTATTTAATGTTATTAATATTGAACTGTAGGCTGACATAGTTTTATTTTTCTTTCCAGGTAAGTGATAACACTTCCAAGAGGAATAACATTAAAACTAAACGATACGTGAGTGAACTATTCTTATTTAATTGATTTTGTTAAATAGTAAAAAGTATTTAGATCTACAGAATTTATAATCCAAATAATTATGTTATATATATATTTTTTGTCACATATTTACATTCCAATTTCCATAGGAAGAATCTTATCTGATATAAAAGTTATTGGATCTACTTTCACGTCTTTATACATCATGTCATGTTATCTACAGATATCATATTTAATGGTATTATCAATAACTATAAAAATACTAACAATATAATAAAATGTTCCTAATATTGACAACAAAGAATAGTATATCCTACCAAAATTATTCTATAAATTTACAAAGGAATAAAAGAAGTTAAATATATTTCCCCCCATGCAAAGTATCGTTGTTACGTGGATGTAAGATGGATCCATTCCTATGGCCAACTTAACAAAATATTCAACTTTAAGTCTGGCAATTCACTTTCGATATCCGGTTGTGTTGACCAAGATTTTTACCATTGTATACTGGTTCGTAGTTCCTTCCAATTAGTAAATATTTAGGTGCTAGGGTTAGGTAATAAATACTAGCCGTACTTTCCTAGGTTTTAATGTGTGGATCGTACGCTGATAATATTTGTGAGTAGAAGCTCACAGTAACCAAACATCAATAAAAACTTAAGGAAGTATAGTGTTATATGCACGTTAGATACATTTTAGTGAAACTAACATACTTTCAATCTCTAATAGAGAAAGTTAGTTTTATAGAGTTGGTAAAACTACATGAAGTAGAAAGTTTACGTTCGACCTCTTGCTGATATGTAATTTTAGCTTCACGTGTCAACTATTAATGATATATTATGGGTCACGCACGAAAGGGATTTAAACAAAAAAGTTATACCCTACTCAGGCTTATTGCTTGCACATTAATGAGTCTCTATTAATAATATTACTATTATTACTTGTACGATGAGTATAATGATGGTTAATGATGTAATTTAAGGAAAAGGGTTCAGCATATCTTAGAGAAACTCCACCCGCATAAGCGTGAAGATATACTGGAACAACCACATTGAAAATAGTATCGGTACAACCAACTTCCAATACTCAAACCCCGATCCATTCCATTCAAAACCACTTGGACACCACTACAGCAACGATATTAAATGTATGCATATAATGTTTAGGCAATATAATTATCATATATATAAATGTATATCTATTATTTGTTTTCCACTGTGTCTAACTCCCTGTTAAGGCTATACTCATATTTATTAATTATGCTAATGTTTGATGGATAGGGAATATCGAATTTAAAGGAAGTATGACAAAGCATTTGGGTGGGGGGAGTGTGAAAAACGAATTAGTGAATAAAAAGCCCTCATTATTCCCGACCTAGATTCTAGCTCCAATCTCCTCGTATTTGTAAGTCCAGTCTAATGTGAGAATGGTGCATTAGACCAGCGGTCAGCAAACATTTTGAACCACGGCTGACTTATTAGCTAACTAAAAGTCATGCGATCACCCAGTGTTTCTCTTCTACACTTTTAATGTGTGTTTTTTAATCTACATATTATATTTATATTCCTTAAAATCAACCTTCCACCCTTCTAAAAAAATGTATATTATCATACAAAACTAATTAATTTTCTTAGAACGATCAAGGGCATTTTTTTACTCTCAAGTGATATGTCATATGTGTAAGTACTTAATATATTTGCGAGTTTAGAATAACCAAAACCCGCTTAGGTGGCTATATGGTCTAAGTCACTACTTTCGCAGTATACTAAGATGCTGATAACTGGGAGATTGAAGTTCTAATCTCGGTCGGGTGTACTGAGGGTGTTTATTTTCCGAAATGGGTTTCCATTCTCCCTCCACGCAAATACAAGTGCACTTTCTTTAAATATAACCTTTCTCATCCTTAAGATTATTATCACAATGTGTACGTAAGTATAACCTGAACAGGTAATCAGACCGGGTGCTATCGATTTTTAATGACAGTAGTTTAGTTATTCTATAAAGTCGACTGCAATTTTTTTTCTATGTAGTTGACTTAGACAAGCCGACCACGAAGGTGGGTTCTTAGCTAATAAATTGAAGGATCAATAACAGTTCTATTATAACATTTTAAGTAGAATAATAATTTTTCATTTTAAATATGAATTATAGGCCTAATTTTATCGAAACATTATAATTATTCTACGTTGAATAAAGTAATTTGATTCTTTCTACACTTAGTAGCATTTTATTTTTTTACATTTAGCAGTATTATCAATATTTTTTTAGAGGGAGCTAACCCACATTTGCGTGGAGAGATAAATAGAGAAAAACCTTTCAGAGGAAAAAACGTTGGTACAATCCTGCCAGGATTCGAACCTCAATCCTACACGTCACCAGCAAATCAAACAAGACGAATCTTAATATTTCACGTTAAAATTCTAGGAATATGAACATCTGGATACCATGACATGATCCCTCAAGTAGATATTTATGTGTTCATTTGAGAATCGAGCTTCTTTCATGTGAACCGGTACTTGGCCACTTGAATGGGTATTCCTGTAAGAATAAGTGCTGTAACTATGGGGTCGGAGGTGGAAGGGCAGGGTCTAGAAAAATTATGTCAAGATATACTTACTATTCTCAAAATCGGTAACATTGAATAAACATGATTAGACTCATATTTTATTTGCATTACTGAAGTAAGACTTTTTCAAACAAACAAGCACCCAATTAGTCCCTAATACATTGTTTTGTGGTTATATAGGAGCAAGGTAAATAATATAGTCTCTTCATAAGCAAATTGATATTTCAGACGAGTTTTGATATTTTGATCAATAAAATCATTCTATACTGAACAATCAATATAAAAAGATAAATAAAGGCCCGGTTTAAATAATAAGAGCTTTTGCACGAAATTTCATCCAATTAGTGTTTTACTAAATACCACTTTTATCAGGCTGAGAACGAGACTTTTCCTTATCTTTGGTTTCATTTATTTTTTCAACTTTAACTAAACCTTTACTCTAATTCCCTCTTTTCGCGCATTTTGTAACCAATCAGAAATAACGTCATTACTTGTCGGAAGGAACCTCGAATCTCTGATAGGTGCCAAAAAAATACAGAGTAAGTGGTTTTTACTCAAACTAACATGAGCTGAACGTAGCGTCTCAATCCCCCCCCCCCTCTTTGATTTCCCTTCCCTCTTGAAACCCACCAACCCCATTGGACCGAAAAAGTTCCGGCACCCATGTCTGTAAATCATTATTTTGCTACGATGAAGCAACTCCTTATTTTTATCAATCAATCTGTTGTGGAAAGAAGTAAGTGACGCAGTGAAGTTAAATTGAGTATTTTCAAATAGTGATGTAACGAAAAATGTCAAAAATATACCAAGAGAGTCAGATGATAAAAATCTAGCCTAGCAATAGCCTCATTATCGATTGTCCTAAAAACCTCTAATGGAATACAATTTCTACAGTAAGAAACTTATCTATTAGAAATCTACTAGATCTAATTTTACGTATTCATGCGTCAATTCATTGGCCTACTATTGTCACTTTTAATATATATTTTCAATACTTTAATATAACAATGATAAACTAGTAAAATATTATTAATTTTATCTCAACTAATGCTGCGTTTGTACTTTATAAAATACCTTTGAATTAAAATTGGACTGTAGCTGGCTTTCACCTTGACTTGCATTAGTGCTTTAATCTCTGATAAGTGTTGCTATATTCATATTAACTCTAGTAAATAGAAATGTAAATATATTAGTAAGGAACGTACTTTGTGACAATTAAGGTTGTTAGAAAAAAGTTAAAATACTTAGATGTTAAAAGACATTATATGAAAGAATGACAAAAGAAATATTTAGAAAAATCATAAGATGAAGAAAGCTTTAAGAAATAACAGAAACAATTAAAGAATAGAATGCAAGGGTAAAAATTAGAAAAATAAATTATTGATCGAACACCCGGCAATATGAATAAATACAGTAGTCCTATGAAAAAATAATATTTAAACCTAATAAAAGTTAAAACACTTGAACCTTAGCAGCATAGTTAGATGATAAGAAGGAATATAATATATTACACCATTCCAAAATAGTGAAAGAGACATATATATATAGTAAAAGAATGTAAATTCCAAAAACACTGTAAAAAATTAATTTAACATACACATTAAAAATATAAAGTATACACATTTTTCATAAGGCTTGTAGGTTGAAATAACCAGTAATTAGAATTGGAATAGTTTATCTGTGATAGAAAGTGCACATAGGTTCAACCAACCTTAAAATTATACAACACAGATAAAAAGTCAAACATGTTTAGTAGTCATAAAGCATTAGAGAAAATTATTGAAATAAAGAAGTGATAAGAATCGTAAAATAAATGATTAAAAACATTAAATACTGTTCAATGAAGAATGACAAAAGGACGTTCCTTAATGGAGTATTTTGGTTCCTCTCTTTAAGATTCCTACGCCTTTAGGCTGGATTGATGATGCGACTACATGTTTCGGCTTTTACCAGCCATCTTCAGGTCTGAGACAAACCAATGCAAATATTAAAAGATTTGATGTAAATTAAAAATAAAAATACAAAAAAGTAAAAGACAAGAAACCAAGAGTATAGGGAAAATAACCTAAAAAATGAGAAATTCAAAGGTTAAATTAAACGAACGCGAATAACCAGAATGAAATAATTAGTGAAAAAGGAACTTTCAAGCTTACCTAAGTATTGTTTTTAGGTGTTTGTTTGTTTATATGGTTTTTATTATTAAACAGTTAAACATAAACATGAAACATGAATAAAAACATGGGAAACATAAAAGGACAAACATTAACACCAGCCCCGAAGGGCTCTCGAAAACGAACACGACATAGGGATACGAGCAATCACAACATGATATGATTTGGCGGCCTTGCGGCCTGAAAATTGCCACTGTAGGTTGGGGGTGGGAAAAGTGGGTTTAGGTGTTATCCCCAATGTAAAACACAGAGTAGTAAACTGAGTCTACATACTTCGTAAATTTATAACATTGCGTAAAAGCTCCAGAAAGTTCTGGTGCCAACGTAAATGAAAGGTAAAGATGAGTGTAGTATTGTAGATGCCGCTAGTGTGACTGTTGGTAATAAATGTTAGATATAGATAGATGAAAAAGATAGGGGTGAGGATGGATTGAAAAAGAGAAAGAAGAGGTTCTAATCTTCACGACACTGGCCCGAACAGTTCTCAACTACGATGGTAGGAGGGCAAGGTTTGATTGGAAGGATTGGATGAAAAATTGTTGAGTTTTTAAATTTTGTATGTCTTGGAAGGTATTTAATTGTGTTGATAAGAGACAGGTTTTCAAATTTTGTTTGTTCATTAAGAATGGTGCTGTGAAGAAGAGAAGCATTGTAAATGTGGAGATTTTCAGCAATATTCATTTTTAGACCTTTAGTGGAAGGTAGGAGAAGTTTCATGCATTGGGTAATAGGAGTAGGTTGATGCCCAGAAATTTTTAAGAGTTCAGAAAATTTTGATTTGGTTCTGTTATATTTAAAGTCACTAATATGTTCAAAATAGCGTTTTGAAAGTGCCCACCAAGACTGGCCAATGTATGCAGTCACAGTTTAATTTATAAATTCCACTTTTGCTATAAATATTTTGGGTGTTAAGATAGGAGTTTGATAAATGTTTTTTGATGGTATTGTTGGTTCCGAAAGATATCTTGATATTATTTTTTTGTAGAATCTTGGTGATTTTATTAGTTTCAATGCCTGTGTAATTGAATTTCATCCATTTAGGTTGGTCAGGATTGTCATAAATATTTGAGAGGTTGGATTTCTTTGTCATTTGGGCTTTTTGTTTTTGAGTGATTTTATATACAACAGAGTAGGAATATCCATTTGTGATAGCAATTTGCTTAATGACATTAAGTTCACTTTTATAATTCTTCTTGGAGAGTGGTATGTGTAGTAGTCTATAAACCAAGCTATTGAAAGTTGCTAGTTTATGAGAATAAGGATGGTTCGAATAATTGTTAGGTATAATAGAATCTGTATGGGTTGGTTTCTTGTAGATTTTGTATTCAAAGGTGTTGGTCATGGTTTTAGAGATGTTGAGATCTAGGTAACATAAGTTATTGTCATGTCTAAGTTCAATAGTAAATTTCAGTTTAGGGTGAATTTGGTTCAAGATATCAGTAATGTGAAATAAAGTGGAGTCAAGGATATTATCATAGATGATGAATATGTCATCAACATATCTGCAATAAAATTGAATGTTTATGTACTTGGTAAGGTAATTGATAATTTTGGGGTCATTGGTTTGCATAAAGATTTCAGATAATATACAGGATATATGGGGATCCCATGGCTAAGCCATCAGATTGTGAATAAAACCTATTGTTAAACTGAAAGTAGTTTTGGTTTGTTATAGTTTGGACAGTGTCAGATAGTTGGTTAATAAATTCTATAGAAAATTCTTTTTCAGTTAGTGTAGACCTAATTATATCAATAGTTTACTTGATGGAAACATTTGTGTAAAGATTGGAAACACCAAGTGAAATAAATTTAGAATTAGATTTGAGAGTTATATTTTGTATCTTGTTGGTGAGATCATAAGAACTTTTGACCTTAAAGGTGTATAGAAGTTGAAGATTAGCTTTTAAAACATTAATAATTTTTTAGCTATTTTGTAAGCGGGGGCATTTTAGTAATACTCGCGGTTTCTTGTATTTTTATTTTTAATTTACATCAAATTTTTTAATATTTGCATTGGTTTGTCTCAGACCTGAAGATGGCTGGTAAAAGCCGAAACATGTAGTCGCATCATCAATCCAGCCTAAAGGCGTAGGAATCTTAAAGAGAGGAACCAAAATACTCCATTAAGGAACGTCCTTTTGTCATTCTTCATTGAACAGTATTTAATGTTTTTAATCATTTATTTTACGATTCTTATCACTTCTTTATTTCAATAATTTTCTCTAATGCTTTATGACTACTAAACATGTTTGACTTTTTATCTGTGTTGTATAATTTTAAGGTTGGTTGAACCTATGTGCACTTTCTATCACAGATAAACTATTCCAATTCTAATTACTGGTTATTTCAACCTATAAGCCTTATGAAAAATTTGTATACTTTATATTTTTAATGAGTATATTAAAATAATTTTTTACAGTGTTTTTGGAATTTACATTCTTTTACTATATATATATATCTCTTTCACTATTTTGGAATTGTGTAATATATATTCCTTCTTACCATCTAACTATACTTTTAAGGTTCCGGTGTTTTAACTTTAATTAAGTTTAAATATTATTTTTTCATAGGACTACTGTATTTATTCATATTGACGGGTGTTCGATCAATAATTTATTTTTCTAATTTTTACCCTTGAATTCTATTCTTTAATTGTTTCTGGTATTTCTCAAAGCTTTCTTCATCTTATGGTTTTTCTAAACATTTCCTTTGCCAATCTTTCATATAAGGTCTTTTAACATCTAAGTGTTTTAGTTTTCTTCTAACAACCTTAATTGTCATAAAGTACGTTCCTTACTAATATATCTGTGATAAGCTTTTAAGTAGAATGCACTTAGTATTATTATATTTTATCAATTGAATTTACAGGTGTTTGAATCCTATTTGCATTAAAATTTTGACAGAATGTCAAGTACACAATTGAAATCTCTGTTTAAGCCACGGAAGATCTAATTTATAACCTACTTCAGTGGCTACATGGTCTACGATTCTACTATCGCAATATACTAGACTACCGATGACGGGGAGTCCGTGCTTCGGTCCTGGTTAGGTGAGAGGGGTTTTCCCCTAAATGGGTTTTCACGCTCTTTCCACGCAAATGCGGGTCTACTTCCTCTATATTCAATTTTCATCATCCCTGGCTCATTATCGTAATTAGTATATAATCTTATAGCTTGGATGGGTAGTAAGACGCGGTGCTAAAAAATGTATTTTAGTCACTGACGTTCTACAATGTGTAAACCTAATAAACATATTCAAAGTAACTATTACTCACGCGCGTTTACATTGTGGTTATAGTGGTCGACCAATTCTAAAGGACATACCAGTTTGATTTTAGATGTTACTGATGGATCACATTAATATATTCACGTGAGTTATTAGGACTTTTATCTAATATGTAAATATATAGGTGCAGATCTTGGTATGTAGTCTTATGCGTTGGTTTCTAAGATAAGCTAATGTGTAAGTCTGCTCATGTTATAATAAATAATACGTGAGTCTAGAGAGTGCTAAGTACCCAACTAAAGAAAAAAACATTCATCCATCATATTCACATTTTCTGGTTTAACAGTGATGAGGGGTCTATAATGTGGGCACTCCTCAGTTTAATAAATGTTACTATTCTCCACCCACCTCATTAATGTAAATATGTAGACATTCTAGATAAATGGGAAACGGGGCTGTACAGAAAATCATTACTCGGGCATATAAGTCTTAACAAGAAATGTGACAATGAAAGAAGTGACAGACAAAAAAAAAATTAATGTTGACTCCAATCTATGGATGTTGACTCCAATCTATGGGTGCTTAGACTAAAATGTGTTTGTAAACATCCCACCGACGTTCAGAAGTCTTCAAAGCCGTTTAATTGAGTGCGGTTTGACATTTCATAATTTCAACTAAACCTTGTGGGATTTGACATTTCAATATTCCCTCTCTACCTTGTGGTACTGTATTTTGCTCTCTTAAGAGAGTGTGACAGAACTATAGACGAAGTTAGTAACCCTACTCGGCGGGATTTTGTGTTCCTTGTTGATGGAATGTTTGGGGTGGAAGGGTGTTGGTTAGTAGTGCCGTGAGAGGCCCTGACAAAGTCCTGATTACTAAGTCCTGTTGGACTCCAGTGTCGCGAATAATAGGCGCTTTGTTCCATTATGTGCTCTTCAAATCCTCCCACCGGTCAAAATAATCATCAAAGAGGGCCTCCTACTTCCAAATTTCCCTGAACAAGACACAGTTGCCCACGATAATGTCTTAATAAGCCTATGCGAGCGTTGCTAAGAGTCCAATTTTCATTGTAGGATTGGTTTATAAAATACAAATATATCATTTTGAAGTCAACTTTGATGAAATTTTACTATATTATGAATATTACTTTAAAGGTATTGATTATCAAAAGTGAAAGTTGCACTTCACATTACTTTTATCAGTGCGTCTTGTTACTTGTTCAAGCTATACGTCCACGCGTGCATTGACTACGCTAGGGGAATAGGGATGAGAAAGATGTAATAATTTTAGAGGAAATGTTTATGAGTTTGCTTGGAGGGAGAGTGGGAAACTATAAAAGAAAAATTCACCCTCAGTACTGTAAACCTAACCGGGACTCGCACCCTAGTCTTCCCATTAACGGCAATCGGGTCTGACAAATGAATGACGTGCTAGACAACGTGGCTACTGAAGTGGGTATAATACATTTATGAAAGTTTATTTTTAGCGTTTGGCACTACTGAACGGATAGGGACATGAAATCCAGTTTTGTAGTCTGTATGTAGAACATTAGCCCCTCTGGGGGCACAGAGCGTTACCCAGGTTAAACCTATGGAGGTTGTCTACACGTACCCAGAATTAAATTATGTGATGGTAGTTAATATGGAGGTGTGGGCCAGTGAGAGTCTTAAGCCTAATTTACCAACCCCTGGTGACCGTGAGATAATTCCCTTTATGAAAAAAAACCTCTAAAGGTACCAGTTGGGAATCAAACCCGGGACTTCTAGGTTGGTAGCCGAGTGCACTAACCACTACACCATTATGCCGGATATCTTAAGGATTAATTTTTATTCACTCACACTCAGGTAAAGTTGTACTCTTCGTCTAATTTAGTTTGCCGCAGATGGAGATTGAATCCAGACAGTATGCCTTAAGATAATGTTTTAATTAATAGTTTTCCACCCTCCTTCTACGCAAATGCATTCACAGTTTTTATAAAACTCGATCCTAATTGTTCTTATTCCTTAGAATATGTATTAATAATCTTAGGGTTCACCATATCACAAATTTTATATAAGTTAATCATTTTAATTTTGAATTCTTCTTTAACTCTAGAAAAAAAACTTTTTTTAAATTAATACTCTTTATCCTATGAGATTTTTCCTGATCAATATTAACGACATAAATATAATCAAGAGAGTGCTAAACAGGGCGAGTTTTCTTTCATGTCTGACTGCATGCACACCAAGGGAAAGATATAGGGGCTACGCCACAGCTTCGATGAAGTGTTCACTAAACCATGAAAAGCTTTGGCGATGTTGGACATCGAACAGTTTCTAGACCGCGGCAAAGTGCCCCAGACCCCATCCCATTCGTTCTTCTTCCTTGTAAGTCTAGGTCTGGTCAAAAGATGGTTTGAGAGTAAAAGGGGGAAGAGGATGGGGGTCATAGGCAACATGTTGTACAACATAATTATAGGTTGATGAGAGGCCAGAGTACAGAACTCCTTTGCTTTACGTCATCAAGAAGGACCAGATGACCAAATAACTCTGTCCTCTGTTTGGAATTATGTTTTGTCTTTCTTGCATGCTGACACATTTTCTTGTTTGTCCAATGAAGTGTCAATAATTAATTCTTGTGGAGAGAGATTGGAGAGGAATACTAACTCTTGTGTTTTATGAATCTTTTACTTCAAATTTTATTGCATTTTGGATATTTCTAACGCTACGCATAGTTCGTCCTTGCCACTTAGTTTTATTTTTAAATAATTATATGCATTTAGATGGATTAAATTAGTAGGTAGTAAAGTAATAAATCATCTACAGATCAAAGCCAGCATATATTTCGTAAGAAAAGAATATCTTAAGAAAATCGATTAGCATTTGAATGTAATAAAACTGTTTACAAAATACCAATTTGTGTATTTTAAGTTTTGTTCATGATTGGAATCAAAATCATAAAGTACCTATATTTTTAGTTTTGAATCAAAATTTTTTTCATAGTATTCAAATTTAGTAACTATTATAACTAATTTTGAATATTTATTGTATTTTCTACCAAGACTCATTTTGTGCTTCAATTACATCAGTAATAATAGTTTCAGTAAGGAATACTATTTGTATTAGTTACTACAACAATTTCATTATGGCCTCAAAAATGAGATAATTGGGCCATTGAAAAGTCACACCTTTACTTCAGAAAAAGGAACACATTTATACATCAATTTTTATTATTGTTCAAATAGTAAACTACAGTAGAAATTTAATTGTCATTGTTTCATGGTTTTAAAAACAGTTCAGAGGACAGGTATGATTTGCTTTAAAAATGGAAATGTCACATTAAAATAAGTATGTGCCTATTACAGGAGGATAATTTAGTGTAGGGTCCGGATTGAAGTGTGAACTATCATCTGAAACAATCATTTGTTAAATGTTGGTAAGATAAGTTTAAAAACTATGGTGGGATTATTTTTAAAATAATGGCCAGTATGTTCTTATAAGAAAGTGTTTTTTATAGACTATTAACACCTTGATTAACGTAGCTGGTCCGGAGATTAAGTTGGGGATGTAGGAAACGAGAGAGAGGCCTATATTTTGGCAGTTTTTATATCAAAACATTATTTTTGGACAAAATAAATCAAATATTGCTTCCATACAAACATGGAGTTTAGTTATTTTCACGT
Organism: Timema douglasi; assembly: GCA_901482245.1. Taxonomy (NCBI): domain Eukaryota; kingdom Metazoa; phylum Arthropoda; class Insecta; order Phasmatodea; family Timematidae; genus Timema; species Timema douglasi. Next base: position 141,992 of record CABEEJ010000750.1, read on the forward strand.
GAACTAGAGGACTTTTACTAACTGGCACAATAAATTAGATTAGGAATAAGTTAAGATTGGGCCAGCTGACAGGGTAGAGCGTTTCCTCCTGGCTATCCGGAGCTCAGCTGAGGATAGGTTCTATCTGGATTCCAGTAGTGCAAACGGCTGAAGAACCAGAGGGTGCTAATCTACCAGCTGAGGAGCATTCAGAATTGACATCGGTTGAGACGGGGGACATAACTCCTCACTCGGTTAGTCCGGCCCACTTGGGAACAAGTGAAATGCCGGGCTGGAGTTATCGGGCGTCCGGTCCGCCATCTTGGTCCGTCTTCATCGGCTGTAAGAAAGGACTATATAAACACGTCATGAGACCCTACAGCTGCCAAACGAAGAAAATGTTTAGGTTAAGTAAGTTTTAGTTTAGTTATTATTATTAGTTTTAGTGTAATTTAGTTGTAGGTTCAATAAGCAGTGGAATCAGCTGGGAGTAGACGGAGTGCAATCTCCGGTAGGGCACCTCCCCAGGTGGCAGATAGAAGGATGCCCACTCCCACTGGGGCTCTCGACAATCTGGGGACTATTAAATCCAGAGGACGATGAGACACCCAGCGGGGCAGGGTACTGGGGGAGTAATATAACCGGGTGAACCAACTATTAGGATTAGCAATTAGGGTTAGGAATAAAAGGACTAGGTGCTATATGCCAACTTATATTATATTATAGTAAATAAAGGACACAGCTAAAGGATGTTAACTATATGGACATTGTAGAATCAGGATAAATAGTTTAGGAAAATGAATAAATACATATTTTCACATGATGATATCAATATAAATTTAATATCTATCATGATAACATACGCATAAGATAAAAAAACTTTTTAAAGTGAAAAGATAAAGTTATCATTAAATTGCGTGACTCCCTTGACAGATATTCAACAACTATAATAACTATTGATACCACCATCTGAAGAAAATTAAACCATTTATTTGTATTAAAGAAATGTTTTATTTATTTCGACCAAGGATATGTTTTGATATAAAAACTGCAAAAACCCTTACCTTTTCTCTCGTACCCTAAATCCCCAAATTAAGTAGTATGTCCATTTTTTTTCCAAACAAAGAGCTTGGTGTTCCAGAATCTAGGTAGCGTAGAATAAAAGTCACTTAGGGCTAGTTAATGAAAGATGGCCACTTGGCATTAAAATAAGTAGTATATTTTTATCAAAGTATTCGCACATAGTCTCCATGTTATTCATGTAAGTCTTTTTATAATTTCATGCAGCGTTTTTCAATAGAACATTTTTTTTTTAAATGCAGGTCTCCCAGATGTAGGTAAACATGTACGCTAGGCTTAAGACATTAATTTTGGTTTATTTATTAATTCAACTATAATTTGCATAATTTATTAGACAAATGTTTTAAACATTGCTCTCACAACAACCTACAAATGTTTTTATAACCAACAACTTTCCTTCAAAGCATTACTATTAAATTTAAACGAACTTTATTTTTATTTGTTTTTCTCCAACAATCTGCCCCTCCCCTATTTTCACTATACTATCATTTTTTTTTTCCGCCCCTGATGAGGTTAAGATATTGCCTTAAGGTGATGTATTTGATGTTGAATGGGTTGCCATCTAGATATACATTAAAACAATAAATCTCACAATCACTAGCACGCTCACTTGTTTATTACTTGTTAGGGGCAGTCCTTAAATTATTTTCAACCCTTCCTTATATCCCCTACCTAAGTAATTTTAAGATTTTCCGTCACTCCCCCTCCACCACCCTATATCTTACTTAATTTTTTTCGGATTTGGAAAATTAGATTATTATAATCCTTTAGTTGTTTTTAAACATAATAATTGGTATACTAAAGCGAGTGATATAAAATTTTAGAATATTTAAATCAGCTAAATTGGTGTACTACATCTAAGAAAATGGAATGAAAGTGAAATTTTATAATTAATATATTTATTTTCTGCTAAAAGGTGATTAAAATAATTGTATTATCATAAACATTGATGAAAAAAACTTTACGTAAGATGAATTTTAACCTCCTCTCCTCTTAATGAAATGTAAAAAAATACTGAAATCCATCCCCTCCTCTCAAAATCCTTGTACGTAATCTAAGGGTTGCCCTTTAGAGCATAATATTGACTTATTATAAGGCGCGTATGCAAGAACGAGTTTGAGCAAAACAGAGTTGGAGTAGGACGTGCGATGATTTGCATCAAAGTAGATAGCAAATAGACTCACCTTCAACTCGATTTCACCTTATGTTTCATTCAGCCTCATTCTTGCATACAGGCCTTTATCTGTTTAGTGCCAGAGTAAAAAAGCTACAACGTGCAATTCTGAAAGATTATTTATTAAGAACATCAGTTATTTTCTGTCTAAGGGTGCGTTTGACAAAATTATTTCATTTAAAAAAATGACTTGTTTAAAAAACTATCCACCAATTTTTTTTTTCAATCATACCACACTTACTATCCGACAAAATATTATTTATAAATTTGGCGTTTCTCTATTTCACGGTGATATATTGATGAACAAGGGACGTATGGTTATATCTGTTGTTGAGTTTAGTTTGTAGCTCGTTTAAATGATGATGAAATCAATTGTTTTATAACTTACTTGTACCAAATAAATTAATGTACTAAGAGTTACAACTAATAAAACATAACTTTATATTTCTGGTTTGTTGGTTCTACTCAAGCAGAATGAGGTGACCTACCAAAAACATTGCGTACGAGACTAAAGTGATTAAAAATACACGTATAGGTCTCGCAAAATGTGGTATATTTATTTCACAAACAGCTGGATAAGAGAAATACAAATAAGGACGGATTTTTAATCATTTATCAAACTCTTGCTTTTTAATATCCACAAACCTTTGTTGCCATAAAAGGAATAAATGGTAACCTTTTGAAGAAGCTTGTTGGCTTAAAATTACGTATTATGACATGTAGCAAGCACTTTTGAATCATGCATGGTTATAGTAATTGTTTAGTACAAATGCATTTTAATCTGTAATTTGGCATCACTTAATAAAAGGGGCCTTACCATTTTTGTAAATTAAATCATGGCGCTACTTGTCTATTCAAGTTCTAAGTGCACAATTGTGTCGCTATGGGTCTAAAAATATGCAATTTCAAATGTCATATATTAATTAAAATGAGAATGTATAAATATGATTTCAGATATGAGAAGGTTCGCCTCCACATAGTTAGATTGACATTGAAATAAATATATCGAAAACTTTAAATAGCTACATGATCCACTTTAATGTATGCTAAAGTATTATGTAGCTGTCACTTTTGACGGTTTTAAGACCAGTTTTATAAAAGTTCTTAAAACTATCTTGTAAGCCCATACATTTATTTTTAATGTTGTTTGAATCCACAAATGCGCGTCTATTTTATCTAAATTATTCCTTCCTCATTACTGTTATTAAATGCGAATAGCCCTTGAGTATAGTAAGCACAAAACGCTGTTTAGCAAACTTTTTTTTAAGTTAGTTGACTATTATGAATATGTCCAATGCGTGTAATTATATGCAATATTAACAACAACAAAGACAATTTTTTATCACAACGTATTACTTACTACCTATTCGGGATCTATGCATGTATGATAATAATTATAATGGGCTAGGAATGAGGAAATACTTATGTTAGGGGTAATCTAACAGGAATTAGCTGGAAAGTCAGTAGGAAACCATTAAGGAAAAATCACCCTCGGTAGACCCAACCTGGCTTGAAACCCTATTTTCCCGACATCTTTATGCCAGTCCAACACGAGAGTGAAGCCTTATAACTATCAGCCCCTTAATCGGATAACATAACAATAATATTAGCTAATAATATATTATATACTTTGATGAATAAAATATAACTTACAAATGATTTATAAAACATTTGAAAATCCGATATATTATTATATGTCACGAACCAAATACAAGGTCTGGCCAGTTTATGAAATTACCTGCTTCTTCTAAATTTGGCCATCGAAATCAGCCATAGCAAGAAATATATAGTAATTTAGCAACATATTGGCCTTTGGAAACCCAATTATAAATAAAACTTAGGAAATCGGCCAAAATAAATAATTTTCTTTTGATTACTAATACTCTATTAAATTTAATATATATAATTATGTTATGAGAATTTTAACAAATAAAAATAGATAAGGTTAGGCTAGGTTAGGCCAAGTTGGAAATACAAGAAGAAACCGTAAACAACCATTGCTCAACTTGTCACAGCCACATGGGCTATAGGGGCACTTTGGACACTGATCAAAACACTTATTCAAATTTACTCCCATCAATATTTGGCGATTTGGCTGTGCGAATATTCTAGCCAAATTCATGAAGTAGCCAGTTTCAGACCTTTGCCGTAACATATATTAGGCTATTTAAGCAATAAAGAGCTGGTTCTAAAAGAGCAGTTATATACAAAAAAATGCCAGCTCTTGTCTAAATAGACCATTTCAAGGAAATTGCAATCGTCCTTAAGAGTATGTCCAAGTCTATAGGTTTAGTAAATTAAGTTTTGGTGGTTAGTGTGTTTATTAGTTAGGTGTATGGAAGGTTGAATTTAAATTAAATTTGTCGGCATTTTCGTCTATGGAGATTGAGAAAACTTTAATTAAAAATTACCTTCAATTCTCCCAGCCTGGATTCTAACTCCAAACTCTCAGTCATTAGCAACCCAGACATTTATTCCACATGTCCACCAACGTGGATGCAACGCTACTTAATATAATTCAAGACTGTTTGTTACATCGCGTTTTAGTATAATATGATCCTTTTAAAAGTAATACCAGCAATTTTAAAAACTGCTTATTTTATTCTTTGTTTATCGAATTTTTACTTTTTACATTCCAAACACTCATACATTGTAAAATGTATTTAGTTATTAAATTATTTCATTAAAATATATAGTAAGGTAGCTAACTATCTTGTTGAAAGAACTTCTTAAAGTAGGCCTACAGAACTCCAGAAATCAACCAATTTAGTGATATAAATTTTACTTTTAAAGTGCGGTCTCAATACTTCCGTTTAAATACTTCTATATTTTTCTTTCTTCCTCCTACTTTGGCCTTTCACTTTCATGTTTCACCTTACTTCTCTTGCTCCTCTTCTCTTGTCTCCCAGGCAGGAAGGCACCAGCTGCCACTTGATTCCACTCCACTCTTCCCTTCCACTACTAAGTGTTGAATAAAAGAAAGGGACCAGAGGTCAACAGTTAACTAGGTTCCGTTCAGAAACAAACAAGACATTGTTCGACCTTGTATGCAGTTCATTGTACAATATTGACCTAACCCGTGCCGCCTTTGAACAGACAATATTTGTATCTGTAAGCACTTGACCTCTCCTTTTCTAATTTGGTCGTATAGGGTGACCAGCGGAGTGGGGGGGAGGTAACATTAGAGATGGGTTGAATTATATATTTCTCAAACCTGAATCTTAAGATCTTTCGAATCTCGAATCAAAATTTGAATTCCCAAATCCTTAAAAAATAATTCAAGTGAATATATTAAAAATGTTATTTAAAAAAACTTTAGCAAGGCTTAATGATAGGCCAACTGACAAATAATATATTAGATTAAAATACCCAAAGCTATGTGATTTTTGATTATGAAATCCTTTACAATTATAATAATTGTACAACTGGCAGCGTTAAACCAACTACCGAGTCGAAGGTGGCTGCTTTATCTGATAGCTCGTGATATTAATAAATAACACATTTGTAGTCGATGATTTCCACACGTCCATCATAGACTCTGCCTTAAAATATGAGTGAAGAATGACCCTGAGTATGGGACTATTCCTGGATAGCTCAGTGTTTAGAGCATCGGCGTACCAAGCTAAAGGTCCTGGGTTCGATTCCCGTGTTCAGGTGTCATTTTTAAATTTTCAGGAAATAATATTTGTTTTTTTATGTTGATTACGTCATGTAATGCATGTAAATTAGTTAGAGTAATATAATTTTGCTTTTTTTTGTTGTGATTTTGTTATTCTTCCAGCTACGCATGTACACATAATTTAATTTACTAATCACTTGAAATTGTTATTTGAAGTCAAAATCTTCACAAAAATTTGTATTCAATATACTTTTTTAAGATTATAAAGAATCTCGACTCTCTCAAAAAACGTAGGATTCGAGATATCTAGGAATAGAGCGTTCCCTATATTATGAATATATCCGAATAATATTAAGGTTAGGACCATGGATATTTCCCTACACTCTATTTTTAATTAGTAGGCTTAACATAACAAAAATGTACAATTAAGTCTAAGTGATAAATGTGATGAATAGGATTGTTAAGCTGAAGTGCTCCTACATTAGCATGAAAAGAAGATGGGAAAACTATACTGATAAATCATAAAGGACAATCCTGCACACGCCCTACCTGACAAGAGTTTGAACCACAACCATCCCGTCAACGCTGTCCTTGTACGAATCGAATCTAGCCATTTAAACCACTTGGCCATTGGTGTATATTGTATTTCTTTCCTTGGATCATGTGTGCGTACTTGTACCATTGCACTTAAATGCACTTAATTCGAATGTCTAAGTGATTCCCGACTATGTATTGTATATTAATTTACCCACTTCAGTGGCCTAATGCTCTTAAACATCACTCTCATGTTACACATGTCTACTGATGACGGAGAAACTGGGGTTTGAATCCCGCTTGGGTCTACCCAGGGTGATTTTTCCTAAATGTTTTCCCTACTCTTATTCCACGCAAATGTTGGTAGATTACCTCTGAATTGCTTTATTTCTCATCCCTAACTCATTTGAGTAATTATAATATATTCTTATAGTCTGATCAGGGGGCTATATGCAGTGATACATAAACATATTAATTTATCTCTTAATTCCTACCTCTTAAATAAATCAAGCCCCATCTTCCCATTTAAAATACGTCTCATTATTTGTGCATACATTTTGCTATTTTAGTTATATGTTCACGTCAAGAAAGAATAATTACCAATTTATCCTCACTAGTGGGCACAAGGACTAAGATGTCATTCACACTTGGCCTAGTTTGCATCATGATGGAAAGTCTAGAACGTATGTAGTGGTTTCCCACACTCCCTCCATGCAAATAATGGAATGATCGCCTTTGATTACACCTTTATTATCCAGACTTCATTAATGTAAATATGCAGGCATCCTGGGACGCTAATAATATGTTAAGCAAAACTATTATTTTTTTAGTAATAATGCTGAGTCAGTCCTCTAATGACCTTTTTGTGTAATATAGTTTACAATCCGAAGGTTTGTCCAAATGGGTTTACTCTTCATCTGGAGCAGTGCTTGCACTAAACCCTTTGGTTGGAAATTTATTTTGGTGTGTTAACCGCTAAGAGGTTATATAATTATTTTTTTAGCTTTGTAGATGTTTCTAAGGTTATGTTTAAGCTATAATGTTATGCCTGCGTGCCATCGTCATTTCGTTTACCTCTCTAAGTAAGTGTTGCCAACTTCATTGGTTTCAGTCAAGTCAATAGATAGGATCATATAATAGATGCTATGTAAACATCCCAACAGATGGACCAAAGTAGTTGCTGTACTAAGGATATTAGGCTCCACTCTGAATTATCATGCTTGAATGCATTGGGGAAAATGTTTCCTGGAAGTGGTATTAAGGAATTAGCTTTAGCATTCAGTCTCATAGTTCCAGGATTTATACAAAAAACACTTAATTGAAAGAATTACAAAATAGCTATGAGGCTTATTAAATTAATGGCTGAAGCCTTATTGAATACAAATGCATATATAAAGAGCAATATATGAAATTAGAGCATCCTCGATTATGTCAAGCACAACGTGGAGCTAACATCAGAAGAACTATTTGGTGATTTAATTCAATATGTGGCCTTATAAACGTTCTTGGACGAATTGTTTAGTGAGATTTTGAATAATATATCAAAGTTTTATTTTCTAACATTATCACTGCATCATAAGTAGAGTAAGATTTCTCGACTATAAATCAAGTTGTTGCAACACACTCCCCTAATTAGCAACAAATGGAAATATATCCACTTTCTTTCTCTTTATTACTGGAGAATGTCAACACTATACGAAGATAAAAAAAAACTCATATGGGTGGCATTTATTCAATTTCGTTAAGTAAAAACTTTATACAACTGCTCTTAGATCAAATAATGGAGATGTTAATGAACAGTCAAAAAAGAGGAAAAGTGAAGGTTTTATAGACCTTACCAAGAGCCCAAACCATAAGATGAAAATATACAAAAAGAAGGTAAATGAGCCACCAAGATTCTTATAGTGTCACGAGTTTTTCACAAAAAAAAGGAATGAGCGTTTGTTGATATTGGTCTCTCTACATTCATAGGAGTAGATACCGTTGAAGGTTTTTTAGGATGTGGAAAAATGAAACACAATAAAAAAATCTCAAAAAGCATAAAATAATCCTGAAAATTATGAAAATGTTTTTAGGCAATAAAGAACATGGGTTGCTCGATGAAATCTATGATGTGCTAAAGATGTTCACTATCTGGGTAATTAACAATGATCAAATAAACAAAATTATTGTTTGATTCTTGGGCTTTAAAGTGGCATCACCTGAAGTGATGTGATTCTGCAAACCTGCCTTCAAATGATGACTAGTTTTAGAGGTAAAGCCTGAGATTTTTCAAAATGTTAGTAAAAAAAAATTAATAATTTGTTTTAGAATAAAGGAAACAGATCATGGATAAATAACTCAAGGAGATATAATAGTCCCAATAGCACACATGAAAGAAGAACTACAAAATATTCAGTTTGATCTTCCTGAAGAAGCAGAAGAAGAGTAAAATGAGTCTGTTGAGGTTGATGACAACTCAGAAATAGAAGACGATATTGAAGGGGAGGATGAAGTTGATGGTGTCACTTTTGATCTTGAAAAGAAGTTGAATCTGATGGACTTAATGTTGAAAGACAGATTTGATATTAATAGTGTAGAATATGTTCATAGCATGATATTTTCTTGTAAATTTAATATATTAAATTCATACAAAAATCGGATTGACATTAAACAATAACATTACGTAAGTCTTATTATTAAATTGACATTGTAAAAACACACACAGAATATGGTATTGATTTTTAAATTCATTTAAAACATTTTATTTCCACACAAACACAATCATACATTTAAAAATAAAAATAATTGAAACAAAATAAAAAAACGGGATTGTTCTAGGTGAATTTGTCCATGAGATAATCATTTAAAACTAAATAAATAAAGATGACCACCATTTTTTTTAAATGGTGTCCTAAAGCCATAGTTAAAAAATACTTCTGGATAAATGTGTAGTCTTCGGACCTAAAAATTCAATTTTCATTAATAAAAAGGCTCCTTCAAGCTATGAATGGGCCTTCAGTGTCTAACAAAACTAACGGTATTGAAAAAAAATAGTCGGTCTTTGATTCGACCACTTGAATAGTACTGTTTAATAATACTAACATTTATATGAAATAATAATCACACCATATTGTGAAAATGTTGTAATTTATATGTATTTCAGCTTAGTATTAGAACAACAGTTAAATAATCATTGGAGTGACTGGTTTAGTTTGGTGGAATTTACAAATGTGCCATTTTAAAACACATGACATACCATAGCATAATTAACTGCGAAATGGTAGATTAACTGAACTTAAACCATAGTTTATGGGATTTTTATACTTTATTATATCAAGAGAAAGTATTGTGATCGCGAAGAAGATTGATCTCGAGACTACGATGAATATTTACCTTTTATGTGGACAGGAACCCTAAAAAGAGGATTTTACATTTATGTATGTCCACATGTTTGTTTGTTTGTTTGTCTGTCTGTCTGTCTGTCTGTCTGTCTGTCTGTCTGTCTGTCTGCCTGTCTCTGAGCACGGATCCGAAACGGTAAGATGGATTTTATTCAAACTTGATATTTATATATTATAGCACCCTAGCACTCAAATTAAAGGTAGTTTACTGAGGAGAGATTTTTTTTATTCCAAATTTTTATAAAATGGCTCCAACAATTTTGTTTAAAATACATATATAAGATTTTAATTACATGACCAATTGGGCAAAACCTTGTTGAAGGGTAGTTTACTAACGGGAAATTTTTTTAAACTCAAAATATTTCTAAAATTTCACTAACGATTTGGTTTAAAATTTATATCTGGGAACTATGTGTCATCACATATAACACTGTATACTTGTTTTTTGGGTAAAACCTCATTCATGCGTAGTTCAATGATGTCCTTTTTTTTTTCAAAATTTGGAAGTATTTTAAGATGACCCTTATGATTTGGTTCCAAATGGGTATCTTAAAAGTGTTTGAAATTACAGAGAACCCTAGGTACATGACTTTGGGCAAAAATTCTAGGGATCACTAGAATAAATGGTGGTTGATAAGGAGCTAAACACTACACTGCTCGAAGGGCGTGTATTACAGTACGTCATGAAGAGAATTCTAAAAGATTGTTACTCCTCAGAAGGAATGAGTGGAGGATTGGCTGGTTCAGCCATATCCAACTGACAGCCTGTGAGGTGCTTGCAGCCCCCGAGATCACCCCAATCGCTCTACCAGCTCATATGTAAATACTTACAATGGCCGAAATAAACATCAGACTAGGCTCTTGGAGCTGACGTTCATATATTTCTCAAATGCATTCGGGCATTAGATCCTACAAATGTTATGCATGGCCTCTGGAAGGGTTCCTCGAGAACAAATGAGGCCCTCAGTTGGAAAAATGTTGGACACGCCTAAGCTAGTGGTTCCATTAAAGCAGAATTGCTATAAAACCAAAATTAAAATAATATTGCTTAAAGTGCTATTTTTTTGAAGGTGTATAAGAATAAATAAACAGAACAGATCAAAATAGAAAAATGAATGAGTGAACTTGAGGAATCTTTAAACTTTCCCCGAGTTGTGGCTATGACGAATATGGTTTTAAAGTCTATAATTTTTCACATGGTTCGAGGAGATACATAATCAAAAAATTGTGTTATCATTTATTTGTAGTTAAAGAGAAAAAGGTGTCTACTATTGTATAAAAATCAAACATATTCACACACTTAAAACATGCATACATGTACAGTTTTCTTAGTAAAAATTGGGTTGTATGTAATGCTAGTTTAAATGATAACAACTCAATTACTCTTTGTGACCTAGAATGGTTATATAAATTTACTGTCGTAAATAGAATATATGAAATAAGTAGAAGAAGGGAATATTTTATCTAGGGAAAAATGTACCAATGTGTGGATGAAGTCTAAAAAATAAATTGTTGCTGAAATATTCATGAAATTTCGTCTGAGTTGGTTGTGGGATCTTGGAGTCTACTATATAGAGCTCCCCTTTTCCAAGATTAGCTTTATCTACCTTAAATTATCAACGCTGTGAAGTAAAGCTGACACACAACACACTATATTTAACACACGACAGACTCAAAAATTATAATCCATTAGAATTTAAAATAAAAATTACTTTGCACCTCCTAGACTTTTTCTCACACGTTTATCTAAAAAATTAAGTCATTTACTAAAATATTCTAAGATAAGTAAAAAGAAACAATATAAATTGTTACAAAGAGGATAAATGATACAATATACATTGTTACAAATACGTATGTAAAAGAAAACTAACATCGCTACTTAGCGAAGAGCTTTACAATAAATTTCCCAATTCTTAATTTAAAAAGTACTTTTTGCCATTATCTCATAAACTATTGGTTTTATAAACATATTGTATGTCGATTAAAAGTTTTTTTATTTTTAATTGTACTACAATGTTTCAATGATAATTTATTTCATATAATAAATATCTGCGGAGATAATATGATCCAAATAGGAAATTTACGCCCATGTAAACTATTCTCACAGTATTTTTTTTATGGGAAAATGAAAATTGCAAATTTATTTAAACTTCAACTAGCACCTTGATAAAAAATTTAAATCAAAATCACTTTAGCGGGTTTTGAGGAAAGGTATTTTTTTTCTCTATTTGCTCTTCATTAAACTACCCATAGTTTTATAACTAGACATCTAATTTCAAAAATTCCTTGAGGCAGCCTTATGAAACCCTTAGATACCAAATCCTAGCCTCATCGGTAAACTGGTTTAGGCACTAAGTATTTAATAAAATAAAGTCATCCGTTAAAAATGTTATATAGGCCCTATCCAACTAAACCTACTTGAAAACACACAGTATATCTTTGATCCAACACTGAATTAGAAAAAGTATATCCCTCTCATTTATTGATAATAACGTTATTTATTTAAATCGATGATAGCTACCACTCTCATACATTTTTTACCGACTAAAATGTATGTGTGATTTTTTCTTTTTACGTACAGTAGAAAGATAGCCCATTCCTCGTTTGCATATAAACACGCCAATTACGAATTGAAATGAGGAATGAATCTATTACCATCTCTAAAGAGGGAGTACAATTCCCTCTTCCCCACCACCGACACACCCCTACCCCTCGTCTATCTACATAGGGAGTGTGTCATGTTACAACACTCACGGAGAATGCAAATACACATAGTGGGTGCCCTTAGGACGCTAGGCTAGGGAGAGTGGTAGATGACCTCTCTGAACGTGTGGAGATCTTGCACGTGCTTCAGAATGCTCTTTTAATGTTCACCTCCCCCCTTACCCTCACCACTTCTCCCCCATACCCCCAGTGTCTTAGCACCTTTTCAGGCTATACGCGTACATAAATTACATTAGTTAGAATGGAATGGAGAAGGTATGATATTTAGAGAAACTGTACACGCATTGTCTTGGAGGGATAGTGGTAAACAATTTAGTATAAAATCATATATGTATACCCGACAAGGATTTGATCCCTGATCTCACCGTCAATCCAGTCTAGAACGTGTGAGGGATGCATTAGATCATTCTATTACAGATGTAGGTCTAAATTAAATACATATTTGAAGACGTGTTAATTTAGATACACCCAAATCTGTGGACACGGGGACATAGTCGTCAAACTTGTTTAGTCTAGTTTGCTGGAGAAGGGGAGGTCTGAGATTGAATCCAGGCCATGTACACTAAGAGGAATTTGATAAATTATGTTACCACTATCCCTCCAAGCAAATGTGTTTACACTTCCTGTAAAGTTTTATACTTCTCGTTAATACCTCTTATAATATGTGATTTATTATATAGCATCAATGTTTAATACATTAATAAATATAAATAATTACTAAGTATTGTTTTGTAGCTATTTTTAACTAAGTAAAATCACCTTTTAATTTATAAAAAAAATAATTCCAAAGTTATTATTAAATTATTTATAACAGCAAGACGCGTTATACAATTTTACCACCATTGCGGCTATTTTATAACTAGGCCAAAGTGATTTTTCGAAAGTTTTTCTTTTGCTTAAAGTGATTTTTTTGTTGACGTCATGTCTTGAAGGTTTGCCAGATTAATCAGAGCTATCTAAAACTTTACCTGTGGGGTATTCTCACCGCTCAGTGAAACACTTATTTTTCGTGTATAAAATTAGATACAACCTTTTGTATAGAAAAGAGCCTACGTATGATATGGTCAAATGAGGTGAAAAATGACGAGTACATCTAAGTACAGCTTTAACAAACTGCTTGTCTTGTCAATACTCTCCATCACGCCACCGGTTTTTGTAGCTAATGTTGTTCTCATCTTACCTCATCACCTTGGTCGCAGAAATAATATATCAGATACACAATATTTAGGTTAAATGGTTACATTCATTGGAAGAAATTGAGTCCTTAAACATGGGGATCGCTAAGTGCAGTCCCATGGGACAACATCATAATCAAGTGAGCATTTTTTTAAACAGTTCACTTTAAAGCTGGTTTTACTAGAGATCAGACCCAATTTACCTTCAAATATTCATCAGCTGGCTTCAAAAGCTAGGTTCAGGTAGCGGTCCCCTCCACCTTCTCATAACTCAACACCCCAAACGACCTACTCAGAATTAAAACTAGAAAATGTAGAATAAAATGGTCCTTTTTATGTTCAAGCGAATGTTTGTAAATTGTTCAGATATAACACAATCTTAAGATATCGTCGACTAGTTACGGGATTGATGGTACCTAAATTGTTGTGTTCAGATCATTGGTCTAGGGAACTTACTCTCCAGCTTGTAGACATTACAACGAACATGTTAAAGATGAGTTGTTTAGAAACATCTCACTTGGAAGTCTGTTATCACTGAGGACTGAAACTAGCGGTAACCAGTGGCCACTGTCTCAAGGAGCGCAGCGTAACTCCATAAAGATGAATATCTAACGTTTCCTTGTCTGAGCCCTTGGCAAATTGGTAGCGGAGACTTATTGTCCATATGGTAAAGGGTGGTCGGTAGGGAAATAGAGTCTTTGGTTCAAAATCTGATGTAGCTATAGCTAGATATGAAATTTCAGTTTTTTATGAACGGGTGCTTTTAGTGTTGGATGGAATTTTCTAGGCTAAATTAGTTTGTAAGCCGAGTACTGAGATAATTCTGTTTCCAAACTTATCGATAAGTACCTAGCTTAAATTTAAACTGCAAGTGTAAATTTACCATTTAAGACATACTATTACAAAGAAGATCTTCCCGTGTTTCATTCATGTATATTTTTATTTATTTATTTCAGCCACTTGACCCTTCCGGGCTCTCCACATCTGCGACTATCATAGAATAGTGGACTCCTAACCACCCTTTTGAAAATCTCGACGGGGACTATAACACTGAAATATTTTAAGCTCTCCCAATATAGTAGAGTAGTTTCTCAAGACTGATGCCTTAATTTCTTTAATTAGTACGTTAAGTATAATAGTAACTAAACATTTAATATAGGCTATATAAAGGAAAGAAATAAGGATAGTTTTTTTTTTATTAAAATACACTATAGCTATAATGAAGATGGTAAACCCTCACCAGTTCACCTGAAACATGGAATACAAATTATTATAGTAAAATATCCAAATTTGTAGGAACCACAATCCTCTTAAAATAATATTTTCATCTTTGAAATCTTTGAAATGCTTGTACTGTGCTTTTGCTCGGGCGAATATAGATTTTCTTTTCTAGTTGTTAATAAATGATGTATAAAGGTTTTTCGTGTAACTTTTCTTTACAAAGACGACTCCCTGGTCAGTGGTATGGTAAGGACTGGTATTTTTTTCCTCCGTCCATGTTTTATATAAGTCAAAGAAAAGTGGGTTAACCCAGGCATATTTTTTTTGTTTGGTGTTTTCTACCGGAAAAAGCGTAGCCGGGTTAAATCCTGATGACTTGATACTTTCCTTGAAATCCTTAGATAAAGTCGCTTGCAGTTTACTACAGTAGAGCTTCTCAGTTCCCACGAGTCGGTAAAAGTGAGTTTTGCGTCATGATTTGTGCACTAAGTTATTTATAGAGCTGTTTAGTAATGTATAAGGTAAAGTCACGTTATGCTAGCTTTTGATAGAACTTTGAATAAGTATAGTTAATTCTTAAAGAATTTTTTAAAGTAAATAAAAATAGAATCATTCAGGGTAAGATATATAATGAAATTAGCTATCTGGCACTTACGTTAGCTAACTAGCGCTTAGGCAGAATATGCTACACTATTATAATAGGATTGCCCACACGTCACCTCTTTGACAGGCATGATAAATGCAATGTCAAAGTAGTGTTACAAGTAGCATTTCCAAAAAGAGATAGTTTTGTCTATCTTTGTTTATTTATAGCATGTCTTAACTCTTACCACCTTCCAGGGCTATCTGTATTTAATTACATCCATGAGCAAAGTAGTAGGAAGAAAGAGTTGAAAGGAAATGTGACCTAATAAAAAAGTGGGCAGTGATTTAGGAAAAAATCATCCTCAGTAAAATGCAGCCGAGATTTGAACCTCAATATTTCTGCTGTCAGCAAACTAGACAGGATGGTAATGACGCCTTTTTCCACGTGCCCACTGAAGCTGGTGAGTGTCTCATTNTATATGAATGAGACACTCACCAGCTTCAGTGTGCACGTGGATATATATATATATATCCACGTGCACACTATATATATACGTTTCACCATTTTTAAAATCTTCTTCAAAACATTTAACAATTTTAGCGCAAAAGGGAACATATCCGCCTTCCCCTCCTTCACAGTGTACGATTCGTAATCACCGTGATAACTTTTTCACAATCTCCTTCCTTTCTATGGACTGTATAGTTCGTGATCCGGTATGGCAAAGACCTTTAACACTGAGCTGCGTGCGCAGTAGCGTCATTGAAAGTAGCGCTCGACCACCTCTTCCCTTTCTCTCTCTCTCTCTCTCTGACTCCTCACTCGCTGCTTGGCTTGTAATTTCCGCTTCTCTGACATTCTCCACGATACTAGAGAAATAAAGTAGAGGTTTGAGGGAGCAACCTGTCTTTCTCTCCTGCTTTCCTTTCTGTTCGTTACATGACTGAACCCAAAGTGGGTGGAGAGTAGTGAAAAAAAAAAACTTGTAGATCAACTCGTGCAAAAGCTTTGCCCTCACCCCCTCCCTTATGTATCCTACCGTCACACTGTCTAGTCGTTACTTCTGGGTTCGTCTCAGTTCGCGTTGCATAGCTGCTTGCGTCTACCGGCCCTAACAGCAAGCACACTGTCCATGATAAATTTCCACGATTGAACATGAAAATGAACACTTTAAATCACTGGTTTCCAAACTTTGCCTAGCTAGTAGATAAACACTCTAACCCCTTTCACACTCCCTCTTCATGCCTAAAAAATGAAATATATGTGGCCAAGCTGTATCTCTCTGCCAAGCTAAGACCGATTTTACAAAATTAATTACTCATTTATGTATTATTTATAATCGTGCATACAAACATTATTTATATAAAATGTTATTTTGATTCCAAATTTATTGTAACCCTTCTTCTTTCGGCAATATCTGCAATTAGAATTTATGTTAAGCTGGGTTTTTTTTCACTTCATTTCCTCAGAATGGCTTATTCCAAATAAATAGCAGCTTGTTGCTACAATTTCAACTATCGAATTATCCTTTTGGAGCTAGTGGGATCTTCTCTTGGGAATTTAAAAATGTTAATATCCGTTATTAAAGGATGTGACCAAACTAGGCTGCATTCATATTTACTAAATTGAATTTGAAATTAAAATATAACTGAGGGGTCATATTTATATCAACAGTAATGTTACGATACTATAGTAACGATACGATGAGGGTATGGTTACGCTATGTCCGCAAGAATGGTCATCAGTGACACTGCAACATACTCGATATAGGGACGTCACACTTTTTCTCAATTTCTTTCACTCGAGGTAATGCTCGCTCCTTGTTACACGTTCTGAATAGAATTAGAATGTGCAGTTTTTCAAATTTAGATCTCGATCTAATAACAACTATTTTGGATGATAAGAAATAAACCGTTAAAATTAATGGAGTACCAAATCTATCACAAAAAAGAACATGACTGTCAGAGGTTTCTACTTTAATACTGGCTATTTTAGAGACAATTGAGTGTTGACAATGAGTAGAGCCGTGGTAGTAGACTGTGGTTAGAACCTCTTTCTAGAGCACACTAGCACTCCATTGTCGTTACGATACAATACAACTACGATGACAATACAGATTAATATTATTTCAGAGTACCCTGGCTAGAGCAAGGCTGTACCGTAACTGTATCACCGTCATCGTTGATTCAAACAGTCACATTCAAAACAATAAAAAAAAGTAACGTATCGGATCGTTACTGTAACGTGATTGTATCGTAACTGTATCGATGATGGGTGATTACGGCGCTCAGTCGTAAGTAACCGGCCTGACGTGACGTACAGTGGCCGGGATGTGATCTGGTCCCACGCACGTTCCATACAAACGAGCATTAGATTGTCTTTGCCACCTTCCGGTACTGACAGATCCCTAAGAATCCTGTCGGGGTGTCTCCACGGGGCGGCCCCTAGGCATTGTGACGGACGCTGGAGTCTGGCATAGCTAAGACCCCGATAAGGTCATCTGTGTGTGAGTAGCGGGGCTCCTCGACACGCACTAAGAGGTAGGTAGTACGTATCCGTAAAGCGGGGATAGCTGGTCAGGGCACCTCCTCGAGGTCCCCGCTGGGCGACTCCAGGCAGTTGGTCTCAAGAATGGTGCTGAGGGAGAGGCAGCCAAGATTGGGGGACAAAGATAAAGTTCTGGGGCACAAGAACGAAGGTTGAAGAGACGACGGTCCACGTCCGGCGAAAAGGTTCCGTCCCGATGGATATCAGTGGTTGCACTGGTAGGGTCCTCTGAGCCTAGGTACAGTATAGCTGGGAAGCCCTTCGAGGGTGTCTCTTTGGAGATTTAGTTGGATACGAATGTATCCATGATGTAAATCCATTCTATTAATTAAGGCGTTAGGATTGCAATATATTTATAAAAATAAAATAAAATACGCCAGAAGGAAGCATATCCTATGGTATTTTCATGTACGCAATGCTTAATAGCTTATTAAAAGTTGCAGCTTGCTGTTTTTCTTGGTTTTAAAGATTCCTGTGGCATTGGCCACACAGTCATAGTTGTAGGACAATCAATATTTGTAGGAGCAAAAAAAAATTAATAGCTAGTGCACATTCTCCTGATTTTATAAATTCAATTGGAAATCCTTCACATTCTATGTTTTCTGGTTTTGGAGGTATCTACATAGTTTATCGCGTGGTTTAATGTGTCAAACTCACAATTTAATGTAGGATTAAATATAATACGCCCAAAATGCATACCATAAGTTGTAAGATTAAATTAGACACGTAAACCTATACCAAAATTTTCTTTCTTTATTAGTTTTGTAACTAACCGAGCTGATGGTCAAGCAGCCTAAGACATCAATTTCATATTATTATTATTATTAGCACCGCGTCTTACTACCCGTTCGGGTTATACGCACTTACGCTAATATGTAATGGTAGGGTGATTGTGAGAGGAAATGAAGGACCTACAGTTTAACGTGGAATCCGAACCACGGTGGAGACCTGGCATTCCTCACATTCACAAGATGTCTTGTCAGAGGTGAAGGAAGGGTTTGGTAATCAGATAAATTTATGCCGGGACCGAGGATTGAACCCCGGACGCCAGCATAGAAGTCTGACACCTTACCCCTAGACCGCCAGGTCACCAAATTCATATCAATAAAAGAAGTAAAAAAAATACCTATGTGCACGCTCTCCGGTTTCCTTAAGTAGGTATTCGAAATTCAATCTACCTGCACTGGTTTTCAAGTAATTCAAGGCTTCAAGCGTTGAGTATATACAAAAGTAAATAATAAAAACACTTCAAAGGTACACAGTCTGAGGTTACTTTAAGCACGAAGGCCCAAGCAAAGTTTATATTTTCTTTGTTTCTAAGTTTATGAAATAACCAAACTGTTGGTAAAGCCGTCCGAAGTGTCAAGCTCGCAAAAGTGTTGTTTTAAATTCAATTTCGCACTCTTAGGTTCCTAATGATAATAACACAAATTATAATATTTTTATGTTTCTGTAGCTTGGAGCTACCGTACCAATGGTCAAGTGATTTTAGTAATTCATCCCTGAATATAGACAATTTTAAGAAGACAAATATTTTCAAGTTTACCTTAGTACTTATGCGTTGCTTCTTGATCTTGAAGTTAAAGCGTTTACACACAAATATACATTCTATTTTATTTATATGACTATTCTTTTTGCTACTCTACAGTTAAAGAGTTATTTTAATTGGAACAGTCAACTATTTGTCTGAATATGTATCGATGTAAACGTAATAACAAATCAAATAAAGATACAAAACGTTACTTAAGTGCAATTTTAATTTCTTACAACATTTGAATTTAATTTTAAGTGTAGTATAACTATGAAATAACCTACATTATTATTTAAATGCTTTCAAAACAATGGCCATCTTTTACTCGGTTAGTATTGGCCACATAAGAAAATGTACCATAAATATATTAGTTTCATAAGTAATACTCTCCATATCTCACTTTCGCTTGAAATACATTATATGTTCGGCCAGATTTAGACATTTTATCTTGGATTCCAAAATATTTATACACCATTCTTAGCCAATATATTTTTATAACCTGGCAGTTTAAATAATGGCACGTTAACTTTTAATAGTGCAACTAAAAGCTTAGTGTCCTTTTTATAACGCCAACCATGCCTTAAACATATTTTTTTACTGAACGTTGGACACATCTGGCCCTAATAGTGTTGTCCGATAGAATACCAAAAATCAAACCCAGTGGTGTATCTCGTGTCAATTATTTTACTTTTTTTTTATTTTGGTCGAGATTCATCCTTTATTTAAAATTGTCTTAAGGTAGAAAAGGACGGAGTATTAGATGTATTAAAAAGAGAAACCCGCCAAATCTCCTCCCTCCACCACTGCAATCACGCCACTGACTTAATATCTTAGTCCACATATTAATAATAAATCAATATATTACTTTACATAGGTATGGATTTAATTTATAGCTTAATCAGTATGCGTATAAAAATGACCATTGTACTCTAAACTAACTATATCATCTGTTTAATAGACAAATACTCAATAAACTAACAAAAAACTCAGAGAATCGAACTATGATGTCTTAACTCTAGTCTACCTCTCGAACTACTCGCTCTTATGAATTATTATTGATGACAGATAATGCCATGCCTCATGCGTGATCAAATTACAAGTCGGATGTGGTGATCGGAAGTCCAACAAGACACGATGAGACTAGTTTTATTTCAAAAGACGAATGACCCTTTTTTTTTCATATTATACTCATCACTACAAATTGCATCCAAAAAATGTTATTTACCTATTGGACTGGTAGGGTTGAATTAACTTCTCGGTTAATAGTTGTATGAAGTACTATACTTTTTATTTCAAGGTTTCACACTACCCTTTCGGGTTATATGCATATAACCCACTAAATATTTTAATGTGTTATGTATGAGAAATATTTAATTTATGGGAAGTGGCACCACATTTTCATGGATAGAGAAAGAGAGTGTGTAAAACTATTTAGAAAAAAATTTCATGGGAAAGTTAAAATATCCAGTTTATTTATAATCTTAATCAACACCTAGATACGAACTTTAATCAAAACCGTTATAGCCAATTTTAAGAAAATCGATTTTTCTCTTTTCACTCTTTCCTAAACTACTCTTAATTTTAAGTTTAAACAGACACACAGACAGACGTCATTGTAAAGACCACTTTTTAGGGTTTAGGAGGTCTTTAGAAGTTGACATCCAACAACATTTCAGTTTATATTTTCTTTTGCGTTCCCAATACTTTTACCTTTTGTGTTAGAAAAGTTAAAAAATATAAATATTTACGTATAGCTTGAAAGTTATTGGTTTTATAAATTAATGCTTCTTATAAAATATTTGTATTACTAAGAGAACTACATATTTGTAATGATAAGTAATTTCATATCTCAAATAGTTTAGGAGATATTAAAAAAAAAGCTAATTTACGCATCAGACCGTAGCCTTTAAAGTCATTTTGCTGAAATGTTGTGAGTAGCATTTTTATTTGGAATATTTATAAATGTTTTGAAATGAAATATAATCAAAATCTTTAGAGCCGATTTTGAGAGAATCGACTATTACTCTTTTTGCCATTCAGTAAACTACCCTTAATTTTAGGGTTGGATATCTAATTCCAAATAACCCTCGGGGTAACCCTATGAAAACCATAGATACCAAGATTTAGCCCGATCGGTAAAACAGTTTAGGCTCTAGTTGGAGTTGCAGACAGGCAGACAGACAGACGGAAAGTCAAAAAACACTTTTTTTGGATTCTGGGGGTCATGAAACGTCAAGATTTATCACAATATTGAGTTCGATTTTCTTGACGATCACATTACTTTCTCTACCTGTAATATAATGAGAAAGTAAAAAATAACTATATAAACCCAACTTGTATTTGAGCCTTGCCCTCCCTCTCACAAGAAACCCAGGCTATATACGATATGGACTTTTAGTCCACTTGACAATCAATGTGGGTTTATTCATTAATATTTATCTAAATTATACGAACTAAGTTAGCCATGTTGTCTTTCTCTGGTGTCATTCCACGTCTACCGGCTTGTCGGAGGATTGTAAAGCTGCGGATAAAAGCTTTTTGGCGGGTTTGGCCCGGTCCAGGGACCTCCATTTCTCTCTAGTATTGATCTTCCTCTGGCCCGGACTCAACAGAATAGGGGACACCTTCGGACAAACTCGACACGCTTCGGGCATATCCGGAGACACTAAATTCCCCTCCATTAATGACAACTTTTCGGTATCCCATTGTAGCCACAGTATTATTTTCTCATACTGTTTGTTTTTGTAATGACTGGAAATAGAGATAAAACAAATTGGTGTTGAAGTTTAAATTAGTTATTAGAGGACTTTATAAATGTTTCACTCAGCGTTTTCAATAAACCAAAGTAGATATAGATGTTTAATTACTTATTATTAGTGTATGATTTGTAATTAGTAGTTCTACAGCGTGTCCATGGTCTTGCTTTCATACAATAATTGCCATATTTGTAACAAACCTGAAATTAATTTGTTTAGAGACTCTAGCATCAGGGTTTACGAGGTCAGTAGCCCTCTATCTAGAGTCTGGTGTCGAAGCCCAGACTGGGGCACCGGAGTAGTATTTAGTCTCACACATTGCTTCCCTTCTTCCACTCCTTAAATAAGTCATTAATATATGGTTAATGGTGCGCCTCTTACTACTTCTAATAGTATTTGTTTAACACCTCACGCCAACTAAACGAGAACATCGAGACAAGGAATGGGAGTTTTAATTAAAATTTTAAAAATAATTTCACTACTATACAAATAAAAGAGAGAACTGTAAAACTAAATTTGATCAAACTAAACCATGATTTGAACAAATCATTTTATGTAGAAACGTATCACTAGAAAATTGCAGGTACTCCTGTATTGCTCCTTTTGAAGAAAAGTTTCAAGAAAATCAAAACCATTTAATTACAAGGTGTTAATGTATGATCCGGCCCGGTGAAGGTCAGATAATTTGGTATTATAGGAAAATTTCATAAAGGAGTCGGCGAAATTTTAATAAGTTCTTTGGAACTCTCACATATTTTTGCGATAACTTTCTAAGTATGAAATAGAACCTAACCAAGTATAAGCTGTTCCTTTGATCTCTAACTATGCCTTTTTTTTTATCAAAAGCACTGGCATAATTTTTCTTTAATAACCATGGGGTCAAGAAAAACGTAATTTACCAACTGAAATTATTGTAGTATAGAAAAATAGCATCAGCCCTCCATTTTCTCATCTCTGACGTTAGTTTCACTTATTTACAAAGTAAAACCTGAAAAAACCTAATGTATTGACCTTGAAATGAGATATCACTGAACATATGATGTAGTTTCCGATCATTTGTTCGGTTTAATTATGAGTCATTTCCTTTGAATCCTAAATAATTACATCAAATGTTTAATTTTATGGTAGCTACGGTAATTCTATTATTTATACGAATATTGAATCGTATACATAATATAATCTAAAACTAAAAATATTCAACAATGGCCAAGTGCTCTAAGGAAGATGACTAGTATTGCTTGTGTTTTCAACAATCGAGATTAAATTACAACTAAATACACCAAAGGGAGCTTTCCACACATGATTTTATCATACTCTCTCTACTTCTTCAATAGTAAAGGGGTGAATCTATGTTATATAATCTTTGTATATCATTTCAGGGCTACTTTTAATTCATATGCACTTATTATTGTTGTCTATATATGTTTTAACATTTTATTACAAAAAAGAGTGATGGGGCTGCTGGCTTATAGCTCTTTCGTTTCACCATTGGCCATTAAAAAGAGTTGTATTAAACGTAATACAAAACGAAATTCCGCTTAATATTTCTTAAGAATTCATAAAATAGACTTGTCAGTCATTCGTAGATAAACCCAGTTTTGTTAAAATAGTAATGTTTTTGGGAAGAAGGTAAACATGCAAGGTCAAGAGACGTGCATGTTTATATATGTGGGTGTGTGTAGCTTGACAACTAAATGTGAATTCGGGTATGTGATGGGTTAGTTGAAGGGAAACATTTGAGAATGGGAGGGTTGCAGGATCGGGGTGGAGGCATAAATGAGGCAAAACCAGGACAAGACAGAAAAAAGAAAAAAAAGAAAGCCCTGATGAATGGGACCAATTTAGTCGGCTGGCGCCTCCGCTAAACTGCTCCGCAAACGAAATTTGTTTTATTTCTTTCATGTGTGTTTATATGAATGTGTACGTTTGTGTCTGTGTGTTGTGTGGGTAAGAGTTGACCATATTTTTACAGGAATGGACAAGAGTATTTTGGTGGATTGCAGAAAGAGGTATTGTACATACATTTTATGCTATCTATAGCTGATGTCGACTGTTCGATATATATTTTTTTCTTTTAGGAAGGAGGGGAGCGCAAAAATAGGGTGTGGGTATATAACATAACCATAGTGGTTTGGGGTCGTCCATAAACCACGTAAAACTTTTTTCTTACCTTTTTAGCCCCTCCTCCCTCCACGTAACACCATGTGGACATTTAGCGCCCCCCCCCCCCCNTTGGGGCCCCCCCCCCCCCTGTGCAACGTAACTTTTCTCACCAAGAATGAATACAATTTTTTCAAAGGGAAGTTTTGTGATGCTAAAGGATGGATTCAGATTTTTCTTGACTCTGGGGGACGAAATTGTGCACTTTTTATATTCATATTATCATGATATATAGGGCTATTTAAACAATTAAAAGCAAACAACTCTTCAAAATTATATTTTGAATTAATCTACAATTTTACTTTAAATAACTTATCAATACCTAGGCTCAGGTTTCGTTCCAACATTGATCCAGGATCCTGGATTCACTATTGAAACTGACTAGATGGCCAATGAAGCGGGGATCGGGTTTCGAATACCTGCCGGCTGTAGTCAGAGTGGCATTTCCTAAATGGTTTTATATTCTCTATCCACGTTAAAATTCTACTTTTCTCATTTCTACTCCATTAGATACATATAATAAAAAATAACTAGAATAATTACAATTTGACTAGCGAACCCTACAAAATGTATACTAAAAAAGGTAGAATTTTATAGAAAAACTACCAGCAGTTACATGAAGGAGAGCGGGAAATCATTTAGGATAAGCGACCCTCAGTAGATCTGACTGGTAATCAAATCTTTTCTCCCCAACATCGGCCATCTAGTCTACTTAAAGAATGACCATTTAGACAATGCAATCACTGTAGCGGGTGTATAATAGTTGCATTTATACACATGTACACTAATTTATCAGAGGGAGAAAAGGTATAGACTTAAATACACCTACCTTTTGAAAATAATCAATGATATTTGAAGCTTTACTTTTCATAACATGCCGCTGGCACGAAGAAATAACACTATTGATTGACTCCTCAACTTGCCTTGAGATAAATTTTGTACTTTCGCTTCTTTCCATTTCACTACACCTTTCAAGACTCTTCCGCTGTTGGTTTTTTCTGAATATAGATTTTTATAAGAAAGGTATTAACAACAAGTATAGTCTTTTTGAAGAAATTATTTTTGTTTTTTGTACAAACACAAGCGATTATTCACGGTCTGTATAAAATGATGTGCAGTAGGAATCTAAATTATGCTCAAATTCAACTATACTTATAAATTAAGGCCGCTTCAACTAATAGCTGCTATCCAAGTAAAAGCACTTGAGGGGGTCAGTAGATTGGACAAATTTAAGCAAGTGTACTGAGTATAAATACGTCACTGTCATGGGCATGAAATTATGTGTTTTTTAACGTTCTTGGCGTTCGTAGTCTCAGGCAGACAATAACACATAAGCGTATTCGAAATATTGATAGTAAAAAACTAAGTGCTAAACTTGAATTTTCAACGCCACAGATATTCGGAAGTTATCTATAAGTATGTTTATCAAAGGTGAAAATATAAACAGTAATATTATTTTTGAGCATTATAATTTGAGTATAAGATCTGTGCTACGTAACACTTTGATGTACCCCACGTAGCAGCATGTAGACATTAGAGCTCCCTCCTACCCCCCTCAAAGAGCTATGTGGTTTATGGACGACCTTTTTATAATTTTTCTTTTGTTTCATTACCAATTTGACTTTAATCTCCTCTATTCCTTTCATAGTGTTTTGTCGTTGCCATAATATTATTCTCTTGTTTCAAAAACAATGCTGTTTTTTTCTTTACTTCATTATTTCGGAAGTCAAAGCTTATTTCTATGTTTATTAAGAGTTTGATATTTTAGTAAAGCTATTTATTATTATTAGCACCGCGTCTTACTACCCATTCGGGTTATACGCATTATCTATTATTATTGTGTGTGTATGTGTGTATGTGTGTGTTAAAAATAGGGATTGGGTGTAGGGAGTATTATGGAGAGAAGAGGGCGTAGGTGCTGGTTTCTTTGAAACCAGACATGATGGTGATATTCATTCAGTTCATGTGTACTTTATCTAACATATTGTGGAGATGGTTTGTTCTGCAATGTCAATATTGTGATTTTTGCTCGAATCAACTTTAACAGTTGTCCGACAGTTGGTAGATTGTGTGCCTGCTGAGTAAAGCATCTGGGTCTAATCCCCGGAAAGGCTTAAAAATCTATCATTGGTAAAATTGGGGCTTTCCCTTTCACATTGATGAATTTTAGGTGTGGACTGGATGTATAGTCTGTTCTAGAACTAGGTTAATGTGTAAGTTGTAGGCTCGTTAAGTGCATGTTAAATACCTCAAATTAATACACTTCTCTGATATTTATTTGTAACCAAATACATTAGTTTTTTTATAGATTAGATATAAACATACATTTTATCCTATCCAAACCGCATCTTAGTAGCACCTTAATTTGCGTGAAGGAATAGTGGGAAACTATTTGGGAAATTTCCCCCTCAATACACCAAACCAAAATTCAAAACCCTATCTCTCCATCACGGGGAATCCAGTCCAACAAGAGAGTGGCGCGTTAGCGGTTAGACCATTAGACCTCCGATTTGAGTTGTAATTATTAAATTTACTACATTTTATAGGGAGACCGTTTGACTATTGAGAACTCGCTATAAGCCACTTGTTTTTTTAGCACCGCAATTTAATACCTATTCGGGCTATATTCTTATGTACCAACTACGACAGTGTTTTTCAATCTTTTCATAATATCTGACCACTTTATAAGCGTTCAATGTACATGCGGACCACCCACCTTAATAAACTACCTACCTGTCACTTTTCGAAGCAGAAAATTCTTCGATGAAATATTTATCAAGCAATAAAGACAACATAAATAATAACATACATCTCATGTTAACTTTATCAGGATTTATGAGTGAAGGACTTACTAGAACGTCATTTGGTCAGACTTTCTAAAATAAGGATAAAATAGATTTTTTTAAAAATATTTCTGATCCTTAAAATCAAACATTAGAGAACAGGACGAATTATAAAGGATATCCCCAAACCAAGTTGCAATTTTTAAGTGGCATTGAAAGCACCTTGGATGATTTCTTTCTAAAAAAGAGAAATCATCCAAGGGTACCAAAGCTACTCTGTGAGGGTTGCAAGAAGACCATCATACGGCTAGGATGTGTCTTACAGAATCGCGCAGTCCCTCAATCTTAACTTCCTTTTTTAATAATGATTATTTTAAAACCAGAAACAAATTGTGAAATAAATCAATCCAAAATGTTAATTGGTCATCTTTAATTTATGTAATATTTTATTTAAATCGAACCCAGTCCAATCGTTGATAAGGAACGTGAAACTACCTGGCACCCGAACACAATTTACTTAAATATTTAAATCTAGTGCTGGGCTATAAACTGACGCACGTGGATCTAGGGTTATACGGCCATAAACTAGTTCGGTCAGGATTCAAACAAAAGACTCTGAGATTGGTACGACCACATTCCATTAGAATCATATATGTATATAACTTTGTTTCATATACTTACTTTATAGTCAAATTTTCCCCAGAAGGGCTTTATCTAATGGCTAGAAACGATACTAAATCCACTGTAAAGTCATATTATAATCTGTCGCTTTTGATATGTATTATACACACTAATAATAAATTAACACTAACAACCTAGTGAAATTTTAATGAATTCCTATGATAATTAGACTTTACTTGTGAAACAAATTACTAGCTGAATTAGCGTGATAGCAGATTTAGCATGTTAGCGGAGCTAGCCTGATTTATTTCACTTTCTACTAAAGAGGAAAAATATTTTAACTGTAAAAAATTCTGGTCTCAAAATTATTATGACGAATCTTTACGTTTTAAGTTCCACATAAACCTTAAAATAAGTGCTGTCTTTCCTTGGAGTTTTATTTTGATTTTGATTGAAGACCTCAAATAAAGAACAATATAATGTTGGGTAATTTTCGAAAATTGACATAACGATTTATTTAAAATAGACATCTGGGAAATCTATAGTCCTATATGATGGTATTATAAATATATAAATTGAGGTTTGACTACTGATTAAATATTTTTGAAAATTTAAGGCCACATAACAAATACGATTGTGTCAAAACATTAATTTTCATTAGGTCCTATGAGTGGACCATAATTTGAGAATTACTGCATTACGCTTACGAGTTAAGCTAAGAAGGTATAATCTAGAGGAAGTGTACCTACATTTGCGTGGGGATACAGTAGGTAGTAATTTAGGAAAACCAATCTCAGTACACCCTACTGGAATTGAACCACGATCTCCCGATCATCGGCATTGTAGTCTATTGCGTAATGGGCGCATTAGACTATGTGGCCAGAAAATTGGGTCAGCCACTTGTTCTATACCTTATATACCCTCGCGTGAAGTCATCTTGATATGATCACGAAACCCCTAGTCACGGCTCCAACACGATAATGCTGAGCTAGCTCTGCCTGCGTACAGTTGTTTAATTGGACTGTCTTTTCGTCAAATTCTATTTGACTTTTGTTCTTCAATCCATGAAAATGACAACAGTAAGAGAAAGGGAAGCAGGGGTATGGACTTAGCCTGGTATTTCCCCCTCTTCTCACACATGTTGAACCAAATCCTCCGTAATAACACACTAATTGCTATCGCCGGCAGTTGAAAACTGAAATAGCTTCATTTCCAGGACCGCCCCGCGGAGTGTATGTAATGAGCAGCACAGTGATGCGTTGCTCAGTGTATAAGCCACTACCATACCCAAGCTAACATTATAGCTTAATTTTCTTAGGGAGTTACTGTTTACTTTCACAAATTCTTAAGTCAACTAATGGTATTTTCAGCTATCACTTTTAATAGATAATA
The DNA here is from genome assembly GCA_901482245.1 of Timema douglasi. Classification (NCBI taxonomy): domain Eukaryota; kingdom Metazoa; phylum Arthropoda; class Insecta; order Phasmatodea; family Timematidae; genus Timema; species Timema douglasi. The sequence goes on from CABEEJ010000750.1 coordinate 171,254, forward strand.
TCATTACCTGTAAAATAATACAAAAAGGATTGTATTTTCAAACAGTTCCTTCTATAAAAATTGGAGTATACACACCGTAATTCTAGTTAAGCTTTAAAAAGCTAACTTAATACAGATTTCTGGTACTTAACTTGTTTTAAAAAATAATGTTAGCTTTCATTAATTGAAGAAAATGTAGTAGGAACAAATTTATAAACTCGAATTTCATGTGAATCATTAAAATGACACGTAACTTTTTTTGTTGCACATTATTGTATTACCTGGACGGAATATCCACATTTATCAAACGGGGATAGTAAATGAAGAATGTATAGGGATTTTACCCGAATTCGCTTATAAGAAGAGTAGGAAAAACACTTAGACAATATATTCCTAGGTACACCAGGCTAGAATTTGAACCCAGACCTTGCCGTCATTGGCTATTAGCCTGGGGTATCACCGGTGAAGATAGCTATCTCATAATTCCCCCCAAAATTACATATGGGCTACTTTTCAGGCTATCTTCCCTCCCCCTCTCTACCCCCGTTCCCATCCTTTACAGACATCCTCTTTTCCCCGTCCTAGGGCCACATATGCCTCCCAAGGATAAAAACCAACGAGCTCTGATGTTAATTAGTAATAACTGACCTCCACATAGTGATCATTTGTAAAATATTATCTGTAAAATATAACCTATAATAAAAAAAACACGTTCATAGCATTCCAAACAACTTTTTTTTTCCCCCAAAATGTTGATCTCAGTGGCTTTGGGGTAAACTGTTCTCCTCAGGACTAAATGTTCATAGGTTCAAACCCAGCTATAGTTGACGGATTTTTCTTGAGCGATAAAAGTACATATCACTACTTCCTTTAGAAGGGAAGTGAAGCCGTTAGTCCTAGTTAACGTGTGCATATCAAATAATCCTGGAAAGGATGCGAAAATACATTTTCTGGCAAAATTGGTAGACCCTTTGGCTCTTGCTCATATAAATGATCGTGTGATGATATAATAAGTCGGTTAGCGAAATTCACGTTAAATATCTCAAATAAATAAACAATATTATTACTATTATTATTATTATTATTATTATTATTATTATTATTAACACTGCGTCTTACTACCCGTTTGGGTTGTACGCACTTACGCTAATGTGTAATGGTAGGGTGAGATGAAATGGAGGACCTTTGGTTTAACGTGGAATCCAAACCATGGTGGAGGCCTGGAATTCCCCACATTCCCAAGTTGTGATTGATACACGTCTTGTCAGAGGTGAAGGAAGGGCTTGGAAATCAGATAAAAATGTGCTGGGACCGAAGTTTGAACCTCGGACCCCCAATAAGGAAGTCCGATATCTTACCCCTAGACCACAAGATTACCAAATAAACAATAAATGAATATTTTTTAAAAAAAATTCCAAATGTTACCTTTAAACTGCCTTACCCAGGCCTGTGGACGTCTACACAAACATACTTTGTTTTCTTAAGACACTTTAATTACATTTTTTCTAGTTTTACCTTCTCGCATCCCTTAGGAGAGAGGAAGAATTTTGTGATCGTAAGAATAATCGAATTTAAGATGTTGATCGTTAATGACGTTTCGTGACAACCTGATGCTTCTATAAATTGTTTTCGCAATGAAGTGTGTGTGTGTATATTAATCGGCCTAGAGCTAAAAACATTTTACCGATTGGTTTAAAACTTTGTAGCTAGGGTTTTAACTAAGTCCCTCAGAAAGATATATTAACTATCTATCAAACATTTTAGTAAAGGGTAGTCTACTTAAGGGTGCAAAGAGAAAAATATAAGTTTTCTATAAATCGGCTCTATCGAGTTTTATTGAATTTAAGCTAAACATTATAAACGAAATTGTGTTTCTCACTTGTTCGGGAAAACAACTTAGAACATACTTTACAATTTTACATATTTGCAATTTTTATCATAGCTTCGCAACTCTTTGAGATAAGAAATAACTTACCATTGTAAAAGTGTTGTTCTGTTAAAAATGAAATCTTTTATTTGAAAGATATTTTTTCAAAACAAAGTTTCAGGCCTATAAGCAAATATATTCTTTAAATCGAGGTATGGGATATGAGTAGTAGAAAATCTACAGAACTAAAACGCTTCAAATAATCATAAAAAATAATTGAATTAGAAACTACAAATTGGGGAACTTGAAAATGAGGGCAGGATTTGTAAATTTACAAAACTAATAGAAATAATAAAATACTTCTCAAGGAGATACATTTTAATTTATTTTATCAGTCTAAAATACCTTAAAAAAAACACCAAAATCAAATATAAGCTAATTGGGGGAAATTATTGTTGATGATTATAGTTAGAATTTGAGATCAAAGCTAGTGTTTAATTTGTGGCGACAGAACTAATAAATAAATAATCACCCGCTGACATAGCGTGGTGAATCTCAGTGTTCCTTCTTTTCAATATGTTTCTGTAACGGTGTATCTTATTTCAGTTATACTATTTTGTTAAATGTGGTGCTCGTTTTTGACATTATGATTCACTAACAATGACATATTTTGTTCCACCTATCCTACAAATTATAAGTAAATGGCTCAATTTTTATATAAGAGAGCGAGAAAGTTTATGTGGTGCAAATACAATTTATTTTACTATTACTCTATGGCTAAATACAAACTTTTTAATATACTTCTCACCAGATTTATATTGTTTTAGATTATTTGTTACCCGCTTTGGTGGCCACATGATCAAAGGCGTAACTCTTGAAATAGATTGGACATCCAATGACGAGGATATTGGAGTTTGAATCCTGGTCTGGTGTACTGAGTTTGATTTTTTCCTAGATGGTTTTCCACTCTTTATCCACGTAAATGCTGGTACAGTTATTCTAATATTAAATCGTCCTCCTCCCTAACACATTATCGTAATTAATTTACATGTATAGAGCCCAAACTGGTAGTCAGACGTGGTACTAGTGTGTGTATATATAAATATATATATATATACTATATTGTTCTTTTTCTATAAAACAATAGAATATTAACATTAAATCCTTGTATTTAGATTAGTAAAACACGTATATGTGTACCTCAATCAATGACCAAACTAAAAGTGTTGCTTTATTCCACATAGCCATAATTAACATCATTTAAATCATTCACTGCCTTTCTAAGTTAATTACTAGGTGACAGATACATAATTCTTTATTTTCACCGGTATAATTAAGCATTAACGAGGACGATTTGGGGTAAATTTAGTAGTTTTACGAATTTTTACTATCTGTTGAAAATATATTTCGTAATATTTATCCTGGCTATATTTTTTTAAATACCCTGTATTTATTAATTATATCAAAATTTTTATTAAGGTGTCCCATTATCATGACTTAAATTTTACAAATATATTTTCAAGGAATACCTATTATTTATGAGTGTTGATCAATAAGCTATGTTTTTCTTATCTTCTTATGAGATGTGGCGTGTAGCCTTAGACGGTATGAATACCTATGAATGAGGAAAAGGGTAAAAGGGAGGAACATTGACTGATTTTTTAAATGACTTAAGCAAAAGGGTATATTTGCAATATTTTGCCGCCTGGATAACCTTTACCATCACCTGCAGTATCTGGAAACAAACCGTGTTGCCATGGATCATATCTAAAGTTATATCTCAAGGTTACAGTATTATATGGTAATGGCGTTTAATTTTCATGGTAAATACCTTTTAGAAAATACAAATTATTTTTTACATGGCCAAAAGTGAAGGCATTTGAGTGTATTATTATTGTTATTTAAAATTAGTGATTATCTTTAGGAAAAGTGACTACTGTAGACCACATGACTGTGAACATTAATTATTGAAAGTAGATCTACTATCCATTCCTTTGCTGACAACAATGCCCTTAATATGAAAATTGGACTTTAGCACAGTTATTCTTCTGCATATGTGCGAACTTGATTTATAGTCTCATATATCTGAGAATTAGTTGACTAGGAATTGAAACGTTCTACAAATGTCAGCAAAAAAAATCTTCCCGTAATAAAAGAACAACTACACTTTTTAAAAATAAGTTATGACTCTAAACCTATCACTTAGAATATAGTTTTCCAATGGTAAAGCCAACAAATTTTGGCATTGGTTTTTATTTTTAAAAAGCAACGCATCTTTGTAGTTTCTAGCTCTATATAACCTTATGGGTAAAAACTCTTTCGTTATAAATGAATTTTAACTACGCATCGCCAAGCCCTGACGATGAAAGTGACTATTGTCGATAAACTATAACGTTACCACACCACCTAAATCTGGAGTAACGTTTTTGTCGGCGAGGAGGTTCTTTGGGTTTTACAGAGGAACTGGGTGGAGGTTTTAGGGTCTGGGTTCAAAGTTTTTCAGCAATTTATCATTCCTTGATTAATGTGCTGTGTTCGTGGGGTTGAGTGTGGGGTATGGGGGAAAGAGGTAGGGTTTAGGGGGAAGGGAGGGTTTGCAGATCAATATCAGGATTGGCTGGGTTTGGCTTCTGTACGCCAAGCAAAACATACTCAAGAAGGGGTTGTCTTTCAAGGCAGAGGAACGAATAAAGGGGTGGTGATTGGGGGGACAGTCCCAGGATTGAAAAAAACTATTCCCTATAGAAGTTATCATCAACTCTTAATGGATATTTTCCACAAATATGTCTAAGTATTAACATTTACCTAATCTCCTTTTTATCTTATCTGTTTTAATATGAGGTTTTTTATTTTCTATTTTCTATGTAATACAGTGCAAACACACATTTTATTCTCACCCCCACCTCCTTCCAATCAATAATTTTTAAATTATCTTTATTAACATATACTACCTTGAATAAACAAAAATATTTAGTAAAAATAAACATTTTTATGTTTTGTCAGTTTTCCATTATTATAATTAGCGCACTTGATTCTCTACATTTACAGTGTTTCAGAAAACTAGAATAATGTATATACCGCTCTTGTAAAAATTAGTTTTAGATATGAAACTATAGTGGCTTAGAGTCAAACTATTTGCCTCTCATGTCAAAGTCAGGAGCTTTAAACATCCGGCCGGCTTTCTTGGAATTAAAGAGAAAAAAAAGTTCCATATTGTTTTAAGTAATTTTTTAATATCAAGACTTGTGCAACTTTCAAGTCTTTTGATAAATGTACTCCCAAGTTATCTGAACTTAAATTTTGCTCAGTCGTATGAAATGGATTAAAATAATAAGCAGTATTCTTGTATGGTGTAATATATCAGAAAATATTTTTCATGTGCAACGTAAAATAAGTAGTTTTGATGAATTAATTGGTAAACGGACATAAATTCATACAGATAAGCATTTATATTTAGGCTATATCTGTACTTACTTGACCTGTATACATCTTTGCTAAGAAACTTTACTTATTCCTTAAGGGGTATAATCTTTTGCTTCATCTTTGTAGGTACATATAGGTTAAATCGTGGTGGCAGTGATGAACACTCATATTCTCAGAAGCCATGCTATTTTTAATCTCACTTAAAAAAACTCCCTCTTTAAGCTTTATGTTGATCATATCATTATTTTTTAACAGTGTACTGTTTTTTTATATAAAAAACTTCACTGCGTAAAGAAGGGCGAAAGAAGAGATAAGATGTAATAAATGTAAAAGAAGTGGAAGAAAACGAAGACGCGTAGGAAACAAAACTTTGTCCTGTGATTGATAACCGTAGATAAGAGGCAATTTTCAGCCAGAGCTTTACTGCGGTCTGGCAAAATGAAGGGGATAGTTCAGACAGGGTTCTAAAGAAGGAAAGAAAGAAGAAAACGCGAGGATAAACGGGCTCCAAACTAGAGTTGTGGGGGAGTTTAATCATCATCGTCACCGTCACTACTATTTATTTGTTTTCAGAATAAGATTTTAAACGCAAGATTATTCTTGAAACGGTAACAACGTCAAAGACAAATGTCTTTGGGTAAGCTGACATTCTAAAATGAATACATTCAAATAAATTGATGTGTTTTATTCTCAAACAAAAATATATGGAACCTCGTTTATGGGAATGATCGTTTAGACAATATGATTGGGATTCCATCTTTCTTATGAAAAAGCTTTGTTTGAATCCCGATGATATCAAAGATTTAAAGGCGGTATGCGAGTGTGGTTTGAATGCTAGTATAATGTTAATATTAGTTGGGTGGTGTACAAGATTGAGGCTTAAGGAAATAGAAGGTGTAGTAGAGTTGGAGTTGTGTTGATTTTCTATATACTTGTCTTTATTTTAATCATCGCCCCTTATGTTTCACTCAGCCTCGTTCTTTCATATGGGGGCTATAGTGTTGTTTTAATACAAGTGTAATGTTTATGTAGTTTTATTACTCAACCTCAACTCACCACTAAAGCATCACTTATGCTCTGACGTCATTTCCTGGTCAAGCACTTCTATTCATAAGAAACATTATTCTCTAAACCTAAACTTACGCTACACTAAGAGTTCAACCTGAATTCAGTTTCGTTCTTGCTTTATCGTGCGAAAACAGTTAGGCTACGATTGAATCTGTTTTAACTATAAGTATGTTTTAAAGGATATATATAACTGAACAGGTAGTAAGACACAGGGATAAGTATATAATATTTAAAGTTTTTTATAACATTTTCATAATCAAATTAATTTGGTTGTAACTTATGGCTGTATATAATTAATTTATTTGCCTTTGAGGACTGAAATGATGAGCACATTGACTTAACCTCAAGCTCTTGGAGTATGGTTCACCAATTATAGGCTGGTCGGGGCTCAGATGTGGCTTAAAACTAAGCCTTCATACTCCCTACCCAACTAGCAAAACTGGATGCGAGTAGCCTGGACTGGCAGTAAGACGCGGGGAAAAAAGAGGAATGAAAGAAGCAGCGTGAGGTTCTATGCTCATAATGCCTTAAACGCTTCAAAACACTTAAAGCTCACGCACATGTAGAAATTATTTAATAACCCCGGTATACGTTCAGAAATGGGTCAGTCGTTTTAATTGTATTTAACGAATAATATCCTCGGTACAGAGTGATATGGTGTATGTTATTTATTTGAAAGTAAGATTTTTAGGTGTTTTATATACAAGCCTATTTTTAAAAGTAAGATTTTTAGGTGATTTATACATGGTGAGAGAGAGGTATATATAAAGCACCTAGAAATCTACAACCGTGAGTGTACAACCAAGTTGATTCGAATATTAAAATGTTATAAACTAATTTAAATATTCTTAAGGTGAATCTATTGAACATGTTTTAATTGATTAACTTACGATATTAATATTTATATACTTATTAATGTGTTTTACTACCTGTTCAGGCATATAAGATGATTACTCCTGGGGTAGGGATGAGGAAATAAGAATTTGACAGGTAATCTACCCACATCTGAGTGTAGGGAGAGTGGGGAAACCATTTAAGGAAAATCTACCTCAGTAGAACGGACTGGGTTTCGAACCCCGTTTCTCTCCTTTATCAGCATACACAATAGTATTTGAATTTCTGATACAAATTGGTATTTTAATTGTTTGATAGTTTCTTACAATTAAAGGTCTATTAATTGAATCGAAATATTCCTTTAACTCATTGTTCTTTATCTTTGTATATGTTTGAATATTTTTATAAAATGTGTTTACTTTCACTCAGTGTTAATAGTGAAGTTTATAAAACACAATTATCCATATATTATTTTTTTAATAGTGGGAGTTTAAAGGTTTTGTTTGAAACGGCGTTTCTTTCAACACCAGTATCTATGCCACGTGTCACGAAATGTGATAAAACTATGAAAATTGCATTGTTCACGAAGTCGATAATATAAACTGTCGCACCCTCTATGCACGAGGATTTGTGTTTCGTTTCAGTATGATAAGCATAAATTAAATGCAGGATGTTTGATTCGCTTCGTTTCCCACTCCTATTTTAGTTAAATGTTTCGTTCCAATTCTCCCCGCAAACCCCCTCCCCCCGCCCATCTAGACACCCCCTTTTCCACCAAGTCTGAGACTACCTCTCTCCCTTCCTCTTTTCCCCCTTTTAAACGAAACATGGGATACGATCAAAACTTTACTTTGATTATTTTAATGCATTTTTTTTACGGAAGTACATAAACGTTATGTAATTTTTAGTAGATTTAATTAGTCTTGACATTTTTATAAATGTTGGTTTTATATAGCTTAATTACAACAATGTATTTATTGAATTAATTTGAGTATTTCGCGTTGGTCTGTATTACTTTTTACTCTAATATAAAGTATGTATGGATATATCAAAGCTCGCAGTCATCTCTTTTTACAAAACATGATAAATTAATAGATATATTAATGTAAATAATTATATGAATTAAACCAAATAACCCTACAAAATATTTAAGCTATAGTGATATATAGTCCCGACCAAAGCTAATACGTCACTTCAGAAATAACTGTTTCTCTACACTAGGACTGTGGTCTGGTGTTCAGAGTTCCTATCTACGGGTCCAGAGGTCCCTGGCTCGATCCCAGACTCTTCCAAATTTTTCTGTGCAGCGGTGGATCAGAAACAGGCTCAACTCAGCTTTGTAATGACAAATAACGAGCTACTTAAATGTAAAAGTAGCCGCTTCGTTTTAGAAAACTGATATAAGCTGTCAGGGAGTTCTTTGTGCTGACCACATGACACCCTCTATCCGCAGAAGGTGGCATTATATTCACCAGGAGAAGGCGGTCGTTTGGTTGATGTGGCTCAATCACTGATTAATGCAATAGAGTTTTTTTTCTCAACACTTGTTTACTAGATATATTTTCAAAAGTTTATTTCACCCCAAGATATATTATCATGAAGAAAGTAATAGACCAATATTTTGATTTACAAACTTCGAATTAACTTTCACTTGAATATTCTTATGAAAACTATTCACCATCACGCTTGAGCACCCTTCGTACTGTATATATAAAGTATGCTTTAAGATAGCAATCACACGATGTTAGTTGACTTTTTGTGCACCACTCCCCCTCAAAAGAGCACACACGTATCAAACAAACCCTTTCCCCTCCGTCAATGAACTTGATCTTATCTCCACTCTGATTGCACATATAGTTGAGTCCCTCTTGCTTACAATAGAGACAAGGATAGATAAAGAGTTGGCACGCTTGCCAGCTTTCGACAAGTCACTTAGCGGAACAAAGTTATGACCCCTTTGACTGTGCACAACCGTATCTGCCCACGCACTCGTATCGTGGTGCCAACTAGCGCACACCTAACAGGGGCACTAAAATACGCACGGGAAGCTTATTTACAACTTTTAGATCTGTCATCAACGCTGACAACAAATTTTGTAGAAATGGCTTTAATTTTTTAAATACCAGATTCCTTATTAATTATAAAAAAAATACAAGTTTTTTGAGCCATTAAAGATGTCTAAGTGGTTGCCATTATTGAAGCCGATCAAAGATGGCAAAGTTTTAATCCCTGGTGTGTCTAGTGCGAGTAAGCTCCCATTACTTATTTAGACGAAAGGTGAAACATTTCTTTAACCTTCTCCCTCTTGATTCTGTTTAATGGGGTTATTTATTATTCTTATTCATAATAACAGCCAGTACAATCGCACTAAAAGTGTATTTAAAAAAAAAGAATTGTGCTATGTAGACTTATTTTTCTTATTTCTGAAACAATGTTAATCTTTTATTTTTAAATATATTACACTTTCAACAAGTAAACGTGTTATAAAAAAAAATTGAGTTTCTTAAATAATATTTGATTCATAGCACTGATGGGCATGTGGTATAAATGTTATTTAGTCTTGTTTACCGATGATGGGGAAGTTGGGGTTGGAATCCCAGTCGAGTGTATTGAGGGTGACTATTACTTAGTGACTTCCAACTCTATACACGAAGTTTAGTATATATTTTCCTCTAAAATTCTAACTTGTTCATCTCTACCCCACTAGCTCTATCACTTGCTATATATGGGTATAGCACAAACTAGTAGACACACTAAGTGGGGAAAAAATGGGTTTATTAAATTCCAAGACTACACGTCATGTACAGTTCAATTTGGATAGAAAAAATACTTAAAAAAAATTCGATCCTATTTGTTTGTGGTCATATTATTAGGGCTATTGTTTCATCATGGGGATCATCTATAAATAGTGACAACTTCAGATCACAACACCTTGACGCATGACCACATTAAAGTAGTTTTAGTAGTTTTTATCTATCTGTAAAACAAGGACCTTGCTATGAAAATTAGAATATAAATCGTAATGGGTCCTTAAAACTATGTATTTATATCGTGCCACGTGGAGACTAAAATCCGTTCTGGCATGTGTCCAACCCAAGGTCTTTCTCTTCCTCTCTGAGGTGGTTTGTCTCCGTCAGAAGGAAACGACGTCTCGACGCTCATGATCACAATAAAGGCCTGGTACACATTTATACGCATTTTTTGTGTTTGTTTTGCCTTTCCTTCATTGAAAAGGGTTTATTCTTTATTTATCCCGACTTGAGTTCCGAGTTTTTGAAGGCTCACTTAGAGATTGGTAGATTAAAGGCGCAAATAAGCTTCCTCTTAACATCACATCTAATTAATATAAGACGCAATAGATTAACTGTGAACCCACAGTAATATATTATTATTTTAAATGTTATTCAAATATATTGGCACATTTTTTTAAATGAAAATATAATATGAAAATAGATTTTTTAGCGCCACAGCTATTTGTTCGGGTTATACGCCTATGTATTAATAACGCTAATGGTTTGAGGGATTAGGAAGTTTGTATTTTTAGGAAGTGTATCCACAATTGCGTGGAGGGAGAGTGGAAGAAAGTTTTATAAAAAGCAGTTTCAGTACACCAAAACTAGATTAAAATGTTGCTCTCCACGCCATCGGTAATCAAATCTACTGCGAGAGTAACGCGTCAAACCATGCAGCCACATAAGTGGGTATGGACTATTTTTGTTGGCATCTAAATAATAAATTATTGCAAAATTTATTGTAAATCAAACAATCATTTTATTTAAGCAGAAATATCAAATAATATTTAGCAATATCTTTATAAGTTTTTACTAGCTAATTAGTATTTAAAAAATACATTTAAATTCTGTAAAATCTGCTAGTGGTTTTGCCTATTCAAATTCGATGGCAAACACTATAGCCAGACTTCAATCCATTGATTTATCACTTAGTGAATGGGGAAATATTGATTTTCATATCAAACCCTTTTATAAAATATTTTAATATCCCTAATTGCTAATAAATTGTGTCGGACTAATGTAATTTATTACTACCCTAATATAATTATCACCATACATACCTAGAATAATTTAATCTAGATCTTCTGGATCAGACTCGAACATGCCACTCGAAAACGTTGGCACTATAAAAGTAACTAGCTTACTTTTTTACAGAATAGCGTAAAACTTGAAAATATCATACTAATTATTTTCCCCAGTAAATCATAAACGTCCTAGAAAGGAAAAAAGCATAAAACATTGATGATTAATTGATTACGCTTCTCTACGTTAAAAAAGTTTCATAAAGTTAATTTAGAATTAAGTAGCTAGTTATTTATCATAGTGGCTAAGTAAGCCTTCTAAATTTCTTATTATTTTTACCGTCCTTTTAGAAACACACTTGAATTTACTGTGAATTTTTTGCTATTAAAAACGTCTGCATACCTACGATGAACATAAATAATCTGGCGTAATTTATTTATTGTACTAACTATACTGACACATTGATGTAAGCGAGTAAATTTATGTGTGTTTAAACATAACATTTATAGATGGTGTTAGTTTATATATACTAGTTCACTATTTAAAAAACATGTTAAAGCGGAATTTTTCTCGTAATTTTATTTAATTATAAACTAACACCCGCTCTTCGCCGGATAAACCAAATCAAAAAGTATATAACATTAAGACCTTCAACATCTGGCTAATACATTTTTTAAAGTTGCTCATTGTACAATATTTAACTATGAACCGTTTCAACGGCTGCAATGTCTATGTCCTACCCTCACAATACGAGTAGACTGTCTACCGATGACGTGGAAATCGTAGTTCGATCCCTGTCGGGTGTACTGAAGGTGGTTTTTCCTCAATCATTTCTCACTCTCTCCCCCCGCGCCAATTCAGGTACACTTACTCTATATTTAAACTTCCTCATCACCAACCCATTAACGTAATTAGTTTATTAGCGTACAACCCAAGTGGGTAGTAAGACGCACTGCTAAAAAACCTGTGGCGATCCCAAACTAATAATTAAAATACATTAAATCTTTGAAACATAATTTTATCATACCCCCGAACTGAGGTCACAAACGAATTCAATTTATTGATAACACATTTATAGGCGCTAGCTTATCCTTTGATATTTATCTATGTAATAAATTAGCTAAGGGTCACAACGCTAAGGATCCCCTTTAAAATAGGGATTACTTTGTGTATTATTTTATTTTTTAGATGTCAATTTTCGTTTTCCAATACAAAATGATAATTGTCCAACAAATCCAACAAGACTTTGTTCATTATTTTATTATTTTGGAGACCCAGCCTTTTATATATTTCTGAAACCCTAATTTGAAATTCCAAACTTTTCAATATATACGGCAATTTATTCCACACTAAAAGGTATGTATATTTTCTCATAGTTTTGGAAATATGACATGCTACTTTCCCCTTCCTTAAACCCATCCCCCATTTTAAATGTTAAGCCTTATTTGGTTATTTGATATGGTTCTTTTATATATCTGTCTAATTTAAATTTACAATCACACCAAAAATAGTATTCCACTTTATTTGTATCAATTTCAAGTACTTAGATTCCATGATTTTAAATTTTGAAATTCCATTCAATCAGAAATAATTCTGTAATCAAGGAAGATATTTTTACTTGATTGCTAAATTTCAATTTTACTCTATAGTAAGACTTTTTCTTAATTAGCTTAGAAAGTCCCCTCATTTTCTTGAAACCTTTTTCTAATTTCAAAGTTTCTGAATGTCTTTAATTTCCATTTATTTAGAGTGTTCGTCCTAACTGCTTACAAGTATTTAAATTTGTTACCACCCTTAGAAAGTATTTTTATTAGTTTTTGAAATTATTAGCTCCCCTTCAAACTAGATTTTGATTTTAAAGTGTTTAAAAAATCATACTCGTTAAGCTATCTGCGAAATTTCTATTTTGAATCATATTGAAAGGTGGTTCATCCAGTCAGTTTTGAAATATCTTATCATTCTTCATGTAACTGCCTCCACCTCCAATTTCAAATTTTAAATTTTGGGACGTTTTTAATGGTCATCTACAAAAGTGGTAAATATACTTTGGTTTGGAATTAAACAGCCCTGACCATTTCCCGTACTTCAATTTTAAATGTTAAATGTTAAGACCCTTCTGGTTATTTGGGTTTGTCTCTTTACATTTAATAATATATTTAAATTCTAAACTACACTATTTTTATTAATGTTTGTAAATTTTAGAGGGGGGAAGGAGACCTTTTGATTTTCTGGGCCTTAAATTATAAATCAAAGAATGATCACACTTTAATTGTGGTTTGGGATATTACTTAAACTTGCTAGTAGAGCTTCAATCTTCTACCACAGGGATAAGTATTCTTGGATTATAAATTTCAGTACCCTACCTCCCCTTTATTTAACTAGTCATCCCTTATAAAAATAACATATTTAAAATTAATTTGTTTTTTGGAGGGATACTTGTACATTCCTTGCCAATTTGATTTTCTACATACCTGAAACCATGTCTTATACTTAAATGCCTCACTATTCTGGATTTACACTTTGAAATTTAAAATGTTCGTTAAGTTTAGTGTTTATTTGGTAAAGTTCTTAGACCCACTTGCCAAATTTCACTTTTCAATACGGATAAGGTGTTTCTTGTATTAATTTTGGGAACTTCATCCCATCCTTTCTTCTCCACCCTGGTTATTTACAAATTTAGATACTAATAAATTTAGAAATTTAAATGTTTTAACAAACCTAAAAGTGTTATTTTCTTTTATATTTTTTAATACCACTTCAACAATTTTCTCCTAGTTTCCGGGATCCCGGTAGATACTTTCAGATGATTTTTGTTATTTTATGTCCAAATTTCAGTTTTATACCGCACTAAAAAAAAGTTGTTTTTATACATTTTGGAAATTTTAAACCTGACGAACAGCCCCTTAGAAATTTCCAATAATAATATTATTTGGTTAAATAGAGTTTTTCTTTTACCTTCTTGTCAGATTTAAATTTTCTACTGCACATAAAGCTATTTTTATATTCTTACACCGTTTCCCCTATTTCCCCGGAGTTCCATTGAAATTCAAAATATTCAAATCCTTATGAATATTTGGAGCTGTATTTTTACCTCTCTGCTAAAATTTAATTTTCTATCTCATCTAAAAAGTTTATTTGTAACTATAGCCCCTAAAAACCCTGGCCCCACTCCCTCAACTAGTCCCGCCACCATTTCTCTGAACCCCATTTTTAAATTTTATGTTTTAGAGTTTTCTGGTTATATAGGGCAATTCCACTGTACTCCTGTCAAGTTTAGGTTTAACGTTTCATCTTGAAATTGCTTATTTTTGGGACCCCCTTCCACCCCCCCCCCCCACCCATACACTGTATTTCTGCTTTATACATTAGATTGGATTATAAACTGTGCATTTAACCAAACGGATTTGAATTAAGGCCTGTGGGTACGTGAACTAAGTGTTAGGATCACCTGCTATGGATGTTTGGTGATAAATAGCTAGGGGTTTTAATCTCTATTGAATGTAATGAAGTTGTTTTTTTTTAAATTATGCACAACTCTACCTCCAGAAAAACAGTCGTATAGTTTCACTACATTCTACCTTTATCAGCCCTACTCCACTAGCGTAATTAAATGCGCAAATCCCGGACGAATATAGTATAATAAGAATGGCCTTATTTTACAGCAATTAGAGTTACTAAACTTACTTTAATATACTTATACGTCATGTCTTCTGAATATAATCTGTAACTTTAGATATATATTATCAATAATTTAAAAATGACATTAATATAATAGTTAAATGTTATCAATTATCACCACAAAATATAGTTTATATTTTATAAAATAAATATTTATTAAAACTGGGCATTAGTAAAACGCACCGAAAAATATGAGTCCCCCATCTACCCAAATATTAAATGAGTAAAGGTTTTTTTTATTACGCCACACAAAAGAAAACCTAACATTTTGGATGCCCACTTGTGGCATGCGGTTCACTAGCTATAAACTCATTCTTCAGAGGAAAATTTAATCTGATGTGATGTAAGGTAAAGAGTATGAATGTGTACTTACAGTATTAGACTATCACTACAAAAGAGTATACCGTTGCTTAATAGCTTTTAAAACGTTGAAATGGTTAATTGTCTTTGTGTAACTAGAGGATCATCTTTATTAATTTTCCTCATTATTGTTATACATGACGCAGTTACACATTTGGTTTATGTAAAATCAATGGCTGCTAGCATTGTTTGAAACTCTCGGAAATAGTCATAACCTTATAATTTAAATATGTTTAAGTGGTCTTTTGTTAATTTGATGCTTCTTAAGTGTTAGGTTGTAAATCAAAATGATTGCGATGCTCTTATTGTGTGAGCTTTTATCTGAACTTCAAAAGAGATTTTACAATTTAGCTTTGACTTAACAAACAACTTTGCCTTAAAATATGAGTCAAGAATGACCCTGAGCACGGGACTATTTCTGGATATCTCAGTATTTAGAGCATTGGCGTACTAAGCCAAAGGTCCCGTGTTCAATTCCCGTGTTAAGGTGTCATTTTTTAATTTTCAGAATATGATATTTAGATGGAGTAATCCTCAGTAAAAAGCATAAATAATATCTTTGTCTATTTGATTCTTAAACGGTGTGTTAATCAATTTTAAGTGAAAAAAGATGGATGGTAAACTAGCTTAAAACATTACGTATAATGTTATGTAATGTAGTTTGTTTCCATTTTAAGGTCAATATTACAAAAATGTATTGTCAAATATCTTGGACGTTGCCATGATGCTGATGAAAGCTTAAAACTAGTTCCTAAAGTATTTTGTTCTGATATCGTTGGAACTAAAATTAATATAATTTTCACCTCCTGTGAGAAGAGTTGCCTAACCAGTGGTTTGGAGTACAGTATAAATGCGTTTCCAGAGGCTAATAATAACAAACATTGTAATTTGTGAAAATATTTTCACTATAAATAAGAATACGTTTTTAAATTTACAAATAAATAATTTGAAGGTAGTTAACGAATAATGTATTTTTGAATATTTGAATTTTATTAAATAAATTTGAACAATTTGGTTTAAAATGTACATACAAAGAGTTATTATTGGGACTGACAAGTTGACATGTTGGTTTTAATGTGTAAAACATATTTAAAGGTAGTTTACTAAAATTTATTTTTGAAAATTTTCTTCAAATCTTTAATACACGATATATGAAAGTTTGTGTTATTTTGTCGTACCATTTATGTTGTTATGTAATACGAGTAAAACTTATTGTAATCAAAGCTACATATTATATACGTTAAGGTATTATGTTTCGTGTCCCTGGAATTTGGGGTTCATCATTCCATTAAAGAAAATAATTATTTTCTCTCCTCTCTTCAAACAAATGCTAAAGTACATCAATTTATACTTTATTCATTTAAATAAAATGAAAGTTATTCCAAGATTATTTTTAGTTGTGTGTGTTTTTGTGTTTTACTAAATATAGTTTAAAAAAAAAAATATATAACTACGTTTAGTAAACAGAGTAGAGCTAACATATTATATAATATATGAAAGCTGGTTTAAGTAATCATCTAAATGCCAGTCTCTGCTAATTACAATATTCGCTTCACGAAAAGTTTATCTTTTTTAATCAAAACACTACCTTTAATGCAGTGATTATTCTTTAATTATATTTATACTATAAAATATGGTATAATAATCTTTACATATATATACAAATAATCTTGAAATAGCTTTCATTTTATTTAAATGAATAAAGTATAATTTGATATACTTTAACATTTGTTTGTAATTATCTAAATATATATATTTAAATGATTACTGAACCAGCTTGTCACATATTATATAATACGTCAGCTCTACTCTATTTAGAGAGAAAGAGAGATCTATGCCTTGTTTTATACATATATTTTGGTAAATAAATTATCTATTTTGGTTTGTTCTTTGTTTTTGGAACCACCATACTTCTTTGAAAGTAATATATAAATTATACAGTGGGATGTTCTCATAGCGTGAGGAGCACAACCTAATATTTTCATTTTATGTGTCTTAGAACGATTTATCTGTGAAGTTCACAAGCTTATATCCTGTCTAAAATAATTCTTGGAATCGAAATAGGATAGGGGTAAGGGGGCTGAATCTACTTACCTAATTTTAAACGTTTGGATGCAGGCCAGGATAATCTTATGAAAACTGTATCATGTGTAAGATACTAAAGCTTATATAATAGTTAAAAACTAACAAGTTTAAGATTTTTAAACTAGTTCTGCTAAATATTTTGTTTTGTACTTTCATTTCTTTCAAACTCACATTTTCTGGTTTCAAAGTATCAATACCAAAATATTCCTGGTGGGTAAGGTTGGGGGTCTAATCCCATAGGGATATCATAAGACTGACTTTATTTCTAATCTTTTCCGCTCTTCTTTCGCGCTAGGGCTGTTAATCTCCTTTAAATTTTATACTCTTCATCTATTGCCAGTAGTGTAACTATTGATTTATCCTGAACGGATATCAATACGCAGGACACACACACACACACACACATAAAAAAAGCTAATTTTAGTTTCGCTATAATAATGATTTTAAAAATATTGTTACCACAAATCACATGTTGCTATTCGTGAATGGGGTGATATAATGCCAACGAAACATTTTTAATAGTTTCTATTACCACACTTTTATTTATATAAAATATTGACAGCTGACTAAGCAAAATTATTTTGCAATAAAATAGATTTGTTTCACAAACTCACAATTTAGTGTATATCAATAACTGCGTTATTTAGAAATCAAAGCTATCACTTTTATTTCTTGTGGCAAGAATGGAAATGACATATATCGAGGAATATAATTATGAATACAATATAACTAATACGGATAATATTCTCCTTAATTAGAGCTATGAACAATCTATAAAGAGGTTAACATAATCAAATAATGGTAATGAAAATACGCTGTACATATTATAAGAAATCTAGGTTATGTATACCCAAGTTTTCTTACGAATTGACATATCTGACGGTTAGAAAAAGTTACTAAATATACTTTCGCGTATTTATACAAGTCATATGATCTACAGTTGTCTCATTTTGAAAAAAAATATCAATACATATAAAATAAAACTAATAATATTCTTAAATGCTGTCATTGTTTATCACAAAAAATATATTTATATTTTATGAAAGGTGTTCCAAATATACATTTATAAAAAATTAAAGATATAGTGGTATTTTGATTGGTCTGCAGTAATATTAGACTTATCTACCACAAAACTTCTAACAGAAATGTTTAATTGATAAGTAATAGGTTTCTTTCATTACTGATAGCATGGACCTCCATTAATTATCATGCAAAAAAGTATAAATTGATCTGTTGGTAACGAGGAAGTTTAAGATTCAAATTCCTATTTGGTGTACTGAGTATAGTTATACCCAATACTACTCACAAATGTGGACTCATTTTTTTTAAATTATACCTTTTCTTCTCTCCTTAAAAGTGTAATTAATATTCTGAGAGTCAGGATAGTTATTAAGAAAAGGTACCAAACCAAACAAAGGAGTTTTTTTTTCTGATTATGGTCAGCACATCCACGCACGTTTGACCTAAATACCTAAATTATATTCAGATATACACCAAAAATTTCTCTATTAGCTACTTTGTATGCCTTTGACAAACTAAACCCTCAAACCAACTACTATACCAAAATGATACAAACCACCCGTTCAATTAACCTCGCGTCATTCTCAGGTCCGCCAACAGATTAAGCTATCTAAAACACTCTAATTACTTCCACTGACTGCGGAACACCCCCGTGTCATTCGAAATGGTAGTAGGACTCTTCTCCTGAATGCATGAATCAACTGTGTGATGGTAAACTTAATGAATGATCATGAAATGATTCATTATTACGTGCCGTGTGGTGGGGCGTGCATTTGGCAAAAGCTTTTGGTTGAAAGCCCTAATCATCCCTGGCGGAATCCTCGGGAAGCATTATTGTTTATGACAATCCTAGTTTGCGATTGTTATTGCTGTTAGTTGAGCGTGTGGTTTCACTGATAGCGAGATCTGGACCTACCCAAAACCCCTACTTTCATACACAAACACACACAAACACAAAGTAGGTCATTGAAATGATAAGCTTTGATGCTGAAACATGGTGTTCCAACTCATGGAAAATTATCTCTATTCATGATGCGAATATCCCGATTAGACTTCTAACTTTTATTTCATTTTCCGAGGTAGGGTTAGGTTTAAATTTTCTACAACAAAATCCAAGTTATCCATTTGAATAATTGTATAGTATTATTTTCGACGAAAACAGTTTTTAAGCCCACATTTATTGGACTGTGGTCTATACATTGAGCTCATCTAGTCCAGTTTCCTGATGATGGAGTGGCTTAGTTTTAGATCTTAGCTGGTTGTACTAAGGTTTATTTTTACTAAATGGTTGCCAGATTTATTGTAATGACAATGCAGGTGCATTTCTTATAAATTCTTCATCCCTACACCATTGGTGAAGTTAAAATGTTTTTTAGCCTACAAGGGTAGTAAAATGTATGGGATTTTTTATTTTTTTTGTAACTGGATTTAACACACCAATATACGTTTTCTATATATTTAATATTAACCACATATTATTATCCATCAGGTCTATCCACATATTTTGTTAATGGTACTTATTTAAACACTCACCTCCTATTCGAATCACAATATTCCCGTCACTCGTGAAATACTAGATGAAACTGGCGTATTGTTTCACGTGTCCACCTGTGCGTGTAGTAAGGAAATGGAATATAGAATTACTCTAAGAAACTTAATGGTTTAGTTCAAAACAAAGAACATCTTTAAGTTGTCTAGAATACAATCAGCCAAGGTAGCCGTACATATAATGTAGCTGAATTAAAGTGTCCGGTCCCCTAGCATAAATTTTTAGTTACAAATTAATTTCAGGTAGTTTACAATTAGTTTTACGAGTCTCCAAAACTTAATAAAGCTGAGCATCCCATAGAGCAGGGCTTCTCAACCTAGGAGTCACGATCCCTCTAGGGGTCGCAGTACATTTGAAAAAAATAATCATAAATAATATATAACTAATCTCTCAACATGACAGTAGTAATAATAGCCTACCAATTTTAAGATGGGTAGCAGATAACAGGTCCTTTGTACAGGCTTGGCGACAGGGAAGAGATCTTCTCGTATTTTGGAAAAGGGGGGTGGGGGGCTTTTTGCTAGCCAGTGAGCTTTACAAAAGGTTTGAAAGCACTTTCTGTCGTGACTCATTCTTGGCAGCTTGTACCTTGCAAGTGAGACAGAGATAAATAGAAATACTAGCAGATAGATTTAAACCCTCATCATCAGTACTAACCAGTTGAGTTCCACAGTAGTTCACCAACTCGTGTCACTAAATAGTTTCGCCCGGTGTCGAAGGCCTTAATAGCAGTTTGTGATCCATCGTGCTCGGAGCTCTTGCTAGCTGTTCACTGTTTAGTGCTAGTTGTACAGTGTTCGGTTGTTCAGCAGTGTTCAGTGTTAATTTCACACTGTTCAGTTGTAAAGTTTTTCAATGTTGCTTGTACAGTGTTAAGTTTTTTAGTTGTTCTTCTAGTATCTCTGGCGTACACAGATGTACTGGACGAGCAAATAATTCACTGTCACCAGTAATTGGCTGCCATCATTTCAAAGACAAATCGCAATAAAATAGAAACTATCTTAATCATGAATAAGTGGTTAAATTTGTCGAAGACTAAGACATCAGATAATACTGAAGCTATAGATCCTGCAGAATTGGAATTATCATGCACTAACAAGAATGTGCAGATATATAAAAGTAAAGATACTTCTCATTCGTGCGCAAAAAAGAGGAAATACAATTAAACATTTTTGCAATATGGATTTACTTTTATTTCCACAAATAGTGAAGACAGACCTATCTGCTTGACTTGTAATGAATGCTTGGCCAGTGAAAGTCTCAAACATGCAAAATTAAAAAGACATCAACACACAAAGCATGCTTCCTATTCCAATAAGCTTGTACAGTTTTTCGAAAGACTATTAGAATTATTGAAAAAACAAGATCAATCTCTTGAAACCCGTGTACTCATCGATAAAAAAATAGTTGAGAGCATCCTATGAAGCCTCTTACTTAATTTCAAATGCTAAGAAACCATACACTATTGCCGAAGATCTTGTGTTGCCAGTGGCAATTATAATGAATGAAATCATTCACGGGGAAAAATATGCGAACGAATGTTTAAAAAAAATTCCACTGTCAAATAACACTGTGGGTAGACGAATTTTATATATTAGCAACGATCAGTGTGAGCAACTTATTGAAAGAATTAAAGAAAGTTCGAAATTTGCGATTCAGCTGGATGAATTGACTGACATTACTTCGTACAGCTATTAGCATATGTCAGGTATTGTTCCGGTAACAATGCCCACGAATATTTACTATTTTGTTGGTCTTTAGATGGACGTACAACTGGTGAGGCCATTTTTCAAAAAGTGAATGAATTTTTCAAGGAAGTAGGGCTAGAATGAAATAACTGTGTGAGTATATACCGATGGCGCAGTGGCAATGACAGGATGAATAACTGGATTCCAGGTAAAAGTTAAATCTGCAAGTGATATGCCTACTACTTTCACTCATTGCATGATTCATCGAGAGGCATTAGTGATCAAGAAAATGTCTACAGATATGAATGCTATACTACAAGATGCTGTTAAAGTAATCAATTTGATTAAAAGTTATGCCATTAATAGTCGCCTATCTGCAAATTTATATGGCGAAATGGAATCTAATTTCAGAACACTTTTACTGCATACATAAGTGCGATAGCTGTCAATGGGACAAGCATTTAGACGGCTATTAGTGTTAAAAAATGAAATAATACTATTTCTGTCTAAAAATAGCTCTGAATATGTCAATTTCTTTCACTATTAAAATTGGTTGTGAAAATTATGCTAACTGTCAGATTTATTTGAGAAACTCAACGAACTTAATATGTCTCTCCAAGGGGAGAGCACGAATAGTTTTACACTGAAAGATAAATTTCAGGCTTTCATGAAAAAATTAAACATTTGGAAGAATAAAGTATAAAATGACTCATTTGAAATATTTTCATACACAGAGAATTTTATTGTTGATAATATGCTTAGCTTTAACTTGATTAAGCAGATAATAATTTATCATTTGGTATGCTTGGAAAACAATTTTCAGAAATATTTTCTTCCGGAATTAGACAATAATCAATAAGATTGGATTCAAAAATCTTTTATCGTGGATATGGAAAATGTTGTTATCATCTCTCGTTGAAAGCCCAAGAAGAATTTTCAGAATTTTCATGTGATTCAAACCTCAAACTTGAATTTTCAAGGAAAAACTAAACACTTTTTGGCTTGGTATTAAATCAGAATTTCCAATATTGTCGGAGATAGCTATGGCAGCTCATCCGCCATTTGTTACCACTATTTGTGCGAATCAGCATTTTCAACAATGATGGCAATTAAAACCAAATACCGCTCAAGTCTTAAGAACATCGAGATCGCTATGAGACTAGCAGTGACACATATTAAGCAATGATTTGAGTTATTGTGTCAGAATAAGCAATCATAGCCATCCCATTAAAGGTAAACGTATTCTTATCTTTTGTCAGTCGTTAGTAAAATTTTCTTGGTTATATTCAAATTTGATATTACAAATTATTTGATATTTTTTTATTTTGCATTTTCTTACTTATATCTTGTATGTCACTATACTATACACACAAATTTTTAATATAGTAGATTATTTGAAGAAATTTTCACTTTTGATATTTTCATACACTATTTTTTAGTCAACATAATTCTTTAATGATATAGCTATACTTATACCCTATATTTAAGGTACTTTATTTTTTCGCTCAAACAGAGTTCCAACAAAAGTGTTTCATGCAAAAAAAACCCAAAAAAAACGTGCACAAACCGCTAAATCGATTATATACAGTGTTACTACCAATTAAATTTATGCCATTGAGTGAAGGGTCGTGAAAAAATATGTCTGGTCCAAAGGGGTCCCAGATCAAAATAGGTTGAGAATCCTTGCCATAGAGCACTAAAAAGTCGTATTATGACAATGAGATATTGTAAAATGTTAGCAAACATTGGTTTTTCAAGTGGACAAATATAGTTACTAACCTTTGATTAAATTTCTTTAAAAAAGTTTCAAAACGGCTTGTATTGTATGTGTGTTCTGCTTTTACATGTAATTTATGGATAAATAGCGTATGTTTACTCTAGTTACTCCTCATTTTTAGCTTGGTGTACATTAATTTCAAATTGTGCTCACAAATTATGTTTCTGTGTTTTCCACCCTTTCTTAATACTTATCCAAGCTTTACGAATTTTAATTATACTATTGGGGTAGAAATATACAAGAACAAACGAGGAAGTAAAATAGGAAGCCATTTATTATAAAGAACCTCAGTACACACCGAGTGGAACTAATGCCTCGAGCTTCCCATCACCAGCATGATGAGTCACCACTACAGTAGCTCCATGGCTTATTTGATGTTGACAGTCAACATTTATATATATTTATATATATAAAGTTACCAGACCAAATTATGTATCCCTACGCCAAGCCATATGATCTGCAAAAACATGTGTTTAGCATCTGTCACTTCTGACAGTCAAAATATAGGTGTATATATATATATATATATATATATACCTAACAGTTAACATTTATATATATATATATATATACATATATATATCTGACAGTCAAAATATAGGTATATATAAATATATATATTCCTAACAGTCAACATTTATATATATATATCTGACAGTCAAAATATAGGTATATATATATATATACTTATATTTTGACTGTCAGAAGTGACAGCTGCTAAACACATGTTTTTGCAGATCATATGGCTTGGCGTAGGGATACATAATTTGGTCTGGTAGCTTTTCAAAGCCATCAGCTGTCACTCAGCCCCAAAGAAGCCATTGGGCTACTATAGATTAGTCTCACTTTTAGCCAACGCGCCAACAGATGTAGGACACATTATTTTAAACCAATGAGTTTTTATGTAATTTTATTTAATATTTGATGTACCACATGTTTATTGTAAAATCTACATTCATTTTATAACAAATTCCTCTACATTATTAGCAAGCCTTGAGGAAAGTACCCAATATTGTTCACGCCTCTGTCCTGTTTGAAGAATTTTATAATGACGTTCGTTGTAGAAATATCTTTTAGGGCTGATTACCACGAACCTTTCCCGCATCATTAACATTATATCAATGTAGCCATGCGTTTGTTGTGTTAGGCGTTGCTGCTTTAGTTTGTAAGTCGTGGTGTTGATATAGTCCCGTATATATAATAAGGATACAGCAAGCATACAAACTAAAAAAATGGATGGTGTTCTATGTAGGACTTTATCATAAGACAAATATAACTGGTAAGTTAGTTGACATTTGGCTTTGGCAGCATGGTGAACCACGTTTATACATCTGGACGAACTTGTGTGGGTTATTTGGGCTTAACTCCCTCCGAACAAAGGTATTAAGCTTGCATCTACTTGTCAGGTATTAGAGCTAGTAGTGGTGTAAGCCATCGAAGCTAACTAACGGTGTAGCACATGAAGTAGGTTGCGCATATCCCCCACGTCAGTATGTTATTATTTGGTTTATAGTCTACATTGTCATGATTACTCTTTTTCTCCATACCGATTCTTAAATTTTAACCTTGTTTTTTTTTTCGTTTCTCGCTTAATATTCTTCCATATTTACAATTTCAATATTTTTTTCATGCATCTTAGCTCAAATAATAAATATACTATTTATGAATTTACTTTACAGCTTTTGCAAAAAAAACAAAAACTAAAAGGTACATTATTATCAACTAGAGTTTGGCCATAAAATAAGCAAAATAACGGACAATTTTTGTTTGCGCGCAAGATCACTAAAACATAAAGGTCATGTTGAATTAATTTATAATGTGATGGTAGTTAAATACAAATGCAAGATCTAATCATGGTAAACCAGTATTTCCCACACGGTGGTACACGTAACACAAGGAGTACGTGACTTAAATCTAAGTTTAATTAATAATAAAAAATTGTTTTATAATTGTAAGTCGTATAAAAAATTGACATGACATATGCCTTTATTACCATCACGTTTATATTTAACCTACTCTTAAGAATTTATTAAAATATTGAACGACCGTTTATTCTATACAAGATATCAAATATTGGTTTCCTTTTATCTTGTATAAGAGCCGGAAGGGGTACGTTGCATAATTCATGGCCCCGAAAGAGTATACCTGAAGAGCGAAAGTTTTAAAAATACTCGACTCTATACAGTTGAATAATAGCCCATTCTCATAATTTTGCCATTTCGTTTTAACACCAAAAATGTAATTCACTTTGAATTGAGAACTAAGAATCGAGTTAAGCAATTTGTGATATTAATATCGATTTTCGATTCTTTCGATAAGGAAGAATAGAGTATCGTCATATCGAGTTTGACAGCCATAGATTATACAATCTTGTTGATAACGGGTGTATCTAAAAAACACTCCATTAACATACATTAGTAAAAAAAATTAACTCGCTGTATTATAAAAAAAATCATAACTAGTACACATATTCAGAGATGGCCTCATTGTCTCAGGTGTTAAACTTATATTTTATCTATTTTCTAAGGCGAGGAGGCTAGGATTAAAATCATGGCTATGTGAAAGAGCGTGTGATTTTATCTGTGGCTTAAGGCATCATTTTCTTATTAGATTAGCTTACTGATGACGAGGATGTTGGGGTTAGAACCCCAGTCGGGTCTACTGAGGGTGGATTTTCCTAAATGGTTTCCTATTCTTCTTCCACACAAATAGGGTAGATTAATTATAAAAAAAACTTCCTTCCTCGTCCCTATACCATTATAATTGTTATCATATTATATTTGAACAGCCTGAATTAGTATTAAGACATGGTGACAAAAAAAAAATAGAATAAAATTTTTGTTTCTTTTTCGGTTAACATTAATACGGGAACATTATCCCTATTCCAAAAATGAAGGCGTTAATAACCTTAATGTAAAATAACAGAAACCAATATCAATATTTACACTAAATTTGTGTTTTTTATATTCTAGTATCATTAGGACAACAAGCTAATACTATTTATACTCCTAGCTATGTTAACAGTATACCTCATTCTCTCCATTTAAAAGATGCTAAGCCTATTATGTCAATAATTATATATTGTTATTATAATCACTGCATTCTTAAGATATATATTTGGATTTTAACTGTAAATATCTCCTGTAGTTAAAGAATTTAAGGTTGATTTTTTTTTTACTTTATGAACACAAACAAACACACATAGATATAATATAGTCTTCATATATATACATATGAAGTAGATAGATATAATATAGATAGATATTATATATATATATATATATGAAGACTATATTATATCTATGTGTGTTTGTATATCATTGAGGATTCATTTGTGTTTCTTTTTCTCTCTTTTCATGTATATTTAATAGAGCGAGGAAAACTATGTATAAAGAAAGATAGAATCAAATGTATTTAAAATGATATTCATTGACATTGATATATTATACGCACAGTAATGATTATTATATACATTAAAATACTATTATCTATAAATTTAATTGAACTGAACCTTTTTATGATTTAGTTCCATTTGACACGAATAAACTTCCTCGTGGAAATATAAAAATAAAGATTATGTTTGAGTTTGTCCATAATCCATTAATGTTTTCATTTGTTACAGGGATGATGAGGAAAGCCTAGAGAAATAATGACAATAATTATATTACATCCATTGCATTAGTTTTTATATTTATATTTGGATTAGCAATAAGGCTTAAATTGTCGCAGTATATTTATACAACAGAATTTATTATTATTTTTTTGTTACATATTGATTTTACAAATTAGTCTCCATTTCATTTTACAGACAATAAAATAATGTTTGATGAATGTAGCAGAGCTTGATTCCTACGGAAACTATTTCACTTGGTTTAATTTAGATTTATAATATGTCCTGTTTTTGTGTCACACCAAAACAAGCGAATCTAATGCTTCCTGAAGTCAAACATATTCACAGTTGACAGAGTGTAGTTCAAATTAAATCTGACACGGTTATCAATAAACATTTATAAAGGCCTGTACGTATGTCAATAATTCTCCATCAACTTTAAACCAACTTTAAACCCTTGGAAGTTTCCTGAAACAACCCCTCCACCCACACCCCCGTTCAAAATAAAATGTGTTCAATTTCCTGGCTGATCAGTTTCCAGGCAGTTTGTTTTGATTGGTCACTGAAGGCCACCCCTTGTACTCTATCCTCAACCTCTCTCTTTTGGCCAACTCCCCACTCCCTCCCCCGCCTCTCATTTCCCACCATACAGTACTTGTCCCCTTACAAACAATCAGCGCTCTACATGATAAGATAATCCGTGCATGCTGCCACATTTATTACACTCTTGTTACTTACACTCGCGGGGTAAATATTTAATAAGAACTGGGTATTTGCAAAAGGGGAATTTTAAGATATTGCCCAGATCTAGACTCATTTTTTACACACTATAAATACCAAGGTTTTTTTTATTAAATAGATATAAGAAAATCGTATAAAATCAAATGATTTGTTCAAACCGGTGCTGTCTGTACTTCACGTGTTACTATGTCCGTAGAGTAATATATATATATATATATACACCCTCTAAATCAAAGATAGTCTTACAATTCTATAGTTTTGGGAAGAACCAGCTACCAGATATAATTTTACGTATTCACAAGGCATGTGATCTTTAGGTATCACTTTTTATACAAAAACCAAGAACTATAAAATTGCAAATTTTAAATAGTAAAATATTTTAACCATGCCTAAAGAAATTACGGTTTATTATAAATTTAGGCCTTGCCTTGAAAAATGGGACTTTTCTATCATTTACCGTTATCGGCATACAATTGGGCTAAGTTGTCAATCACGTTCGTTATGGTTTACAGGTGAGTACGAGGTTGGGGTTTGAATCTTTGTAAGTTTAATGACGTGGTCTTTTCTAAACGGTTTCCCACTATTTTACCATTCAAATCCCTAGTCTATGTCCACTTATTTTAATTAATTGCGTATATACTGGACGGGTAGTAAGATGGTTTCAAAAAAACATAATTTAAGAAATAATATATATTTATACTAAAAATGAACACATTGGCACTCAAACATTCTTAAAGGTTAAGCACGTTACTTTTTGATTACTAATTCATTCTGGTTTTTCATTATGTAGTTATTTGTGCTTTCTGAACACATATATGATATAAGTTAAACAATTTTGGAGATTTTCACTGAAATTTTAGTTGCAAAATAAAAATACCATCATAATTATTGAAAATTCAATGTCTTAATAAATAAATGTAAATAAACATATTAAAAATATTTTTATAGTCATGAAAATATTAAGAATGTATCCAACAAAGGTTATTTAAAAACTAAAATTCTATAAGCAGGAGAGTATAAATAATTGTTACTCAAAATGATAAAATGTTAAGAATAAAATTAAATGTTACTTGAACACTCTTAAATATTCTAAGATCCTAAATAGCACCGGAGAGGACATTTACAAAAAAGTTATAGGATTAATTATTTATGATGTGTTATATATATATATATATATTTACAAAATGCTGTATGCGAATCTAATAAAATTATAGTGGCTCTTTGAAGTTAGTCGAAAGCCTTTGTTAACGACGCCTTTGGAGCTTATACTCACATACACAGTTCTCAAATACCCACGATTTGAAACCCCATAGGTTTATAACCAGGTGCAAACCATAAAGTGCTTTTACTGATAAAAGAGGAAAACGTGGGAGGTACATCCCAAACCTGAAACTTTCAATTCCGAGCATTATGATTATTCATGTCGTAATCTAACCTTAATTCTCTGCTATAAAATCTAGACTTGTAAAGGATTCATTCTGTCCAGTTTTTAAAAGATTTTGTAGCACGTAGATTTTATATGGCGAACCTTCCAACACCCCCACCCCCCACGCCCCACCTCCCGTTTTCCTCCTCCTCTACCACACATCCTCGTCTTTTACCCCTCATTAAAAGAGCACGCTTGCTGGTTGTTTTTAATATACAAAAACGTACAACCAACATTAGCGGTTAGTGGTTTTGATGTTATTCATGTTTTAGATGTGTAAGACTTGCACTCAAAATATTATATATACGCTGAGCTTGTAGCGAACCCTCGTAAACATGTTGTTGAGAGCAGCATGAATATCATTATCGTTATCAGAGCAAGAGCGTGCGTGTGCGTATGCGTGTGTGTAACATGGATACTAGAGGAGGAGGGGAAGGGATGCTTTACATGATAGCCACCTTATCTTTAAACTCAAGGGGTGGAATTTATATACTGGTGTAACGAAGACTGGTTAGTATTTATAGGCGTGCGTGAGAGGAAGGTGGAAATAGCAGAGATCCAATTTGAGGAAATAGAGTAGCTCGAAATCAAAAACACCAACCATGTTAAGTGGTCAATTTCTTTAACGTCATTATTTTTAAGAATCAAATATCCAAAGCTGTTATTTATGCTTTTAGTGAGGATTACTCCATCTAGATATCATATTCTGAAAATTCCTGGATATTTAATTGATTAGAGCATTGGCGTACTAAGCAAAATGTCCCGGATTAAATTCCCGTGTCCAAGTGTCATTTTTCAATTTTCAGAGAATGTCATTAGTTTTGTTATGTTTCGTTTAACTGTTGATCAAAAAGATATTTAGTTATTTTTTTAATATTCAAATATTTACTTACCTATTTTAACACATTTAAATACATTATTTCTATTTTAACTAAAGGAAGTATAACATTGTTTTTAGACAAATTAAATATAAATAACACGTACAAACTCTCAAACCTTAGACTACTAAACTACCATTAGCTAAGTTTGTTTAGTTAACAGTTGCATTTGATTCGAGAAGAGCTAAGCTTAGTAGGTTAATAACATTTAAAAAATTTGGATTTATATCTTATTCAATAAATTAATTTAAATAGTGGTGACGTTTCTAGGTATACATAATATGTTATTCTAATGATAATATTTTGGGAAAGTCAAAATGAATAATGTATGGATTGTATGGCCATTTCAATTGTGTGTGTGTGTGTGTGTGTGTGCACATGCTTATATATATATTAATTGGTCTTTATGATCAAATCAAAGTTAACTTCTCTCATCACTTGGACACTAATTACTACTTTGTTTCCATGTTATGTTATATTGTATGCATTTAGTTGTATGGGTATAGTTTGTTTTACTGAATTTTTTTAAATTACCTGGAAGCTAATATTTTTGTGTTTAGCTTTCCTTAAGTATTAGGTCTTACTACCTCAAGACAAACGAAAACAACCGAGAAACCTGAGTTTATATAATTCTATCCTCGATAAAGTTTAGGTGTCGTGCTCTTCTGCTAGTGATACTTTTTTATTTTCCAATATATTTAAGCACTTTATTATTTATCATAGTTTAGAATGCTCCCTAAATGGTTTTGTAAAAGAGTTTAGGATGGCCTTCTCTAAGGCAGATTTGATAATAAACAAACACTTATTTTAGAGAGAAATACTAGAATGTTAAATTTCTCATCAGCATAAATTAATTAACATATTAGGTATATCTCTTGAGATATCACAAGTTTGTTGATTTTTTTAAACTCCCTATCGAATAAATGCATGCTTGAGCACTGTATATTTATTCCTCTATACGCTTATATACCTCCAAACTTTTCACATAAATATAATTTTCAAAACTTTTTATCCAACACTTCCAGATGGCTTTACTTGAGCATGGAACTCGTCGACAACTTTTTACTATAAGCTCTGAGGTTTTGTGTGTGTGTGTGTGTGTATGTGTGTGTGTATGTGTGTGTGTGTGTGTTTTTGTGTGTGTGCATCGAGCTAAACATAGTAGGATTGTTGACGACGACGGTGGCAAATAATATATTCTTAACCAGAAAAAAATATATCATGTCTTACTATGCCATTATTTAATAATATCTTATTTGGCTATCAGAGAAATGTGTAGTAGATTTTTGCACCATATTTAGCTAACCAAGCTCGCTTTTCACATATTTACACTTATTATATAGTAATCAGGAAATATACCCACATTAACATGGAGGTAAATTTTAATATACATCCTAGCATAACCGGCCGAAATTCTAGCCCCAAACAACGGTCGAGACGGAAGCTTTTGTCCAAGTGTCCATCAATGCGGTTATGCGTTTATTAAGATATTACCTACAATATTTTCCATGGGTGTAGGGGTGCAGATTAATTTAGGAGGCCAACGATATTCTTGGATGTTCTTTACTTTGGTTTTCCATTATCTCTATGGATCATTAAAAAAAATATTTTATTTACAATCCTCATTCTCTTCTATTTTTAAGTAAGATATTTCAAAAATGCAATACTCCAATTAGGCTTTATAGCTTAAGAGCAAAACAAAAGCTTATAAAAATACTTTTATACTAAAATTTAACTTAGTTGACGTTGGGGTGATATTACCATCAAATTTTAAAATATAGTATATGGTATGTGTGCCTTATGAAGTTATTTGACAGCGACAAAAGTTACTTGAAATATTTTTACTAAACGTAATTTAAATAACTTAAATGCTATTGGGCTGTCCCTTAGGACAGAAAATATTGCAGATAGTAAAATAATAACATGGATTTTACCAATGTTGCAAACAAAATATGTTTATATTTGCTAACCCTACCATCGCATCACGACTACACTACATATTTATTTATCTCACAACTAATCTCCCACAAAAAAGTAACACTCCTCTATGGTCCTATATCCGTTTAAATAAAGGCGTTACAAGTACTATGTATGGTGTTAACATTGGTGTGAATCTGCCTCGGGTGCAGGAAAATTTTAAACACGTCTGATTATACGCCATGGGATTTAGTCAAACGCAACCTGTGTTGCAGAAATGCTTTGGGTGCAGTATTAAGTAAGGAACACCTCAGTTACACATTCATTACAGTAGATGATAATAATTTTATTTAAGGGCCTAGAGGGAAAGTAGACGCGCGTGCGAGTAAGGTCAGTATTCTTACAGTGTTTGTAACAAAACCTAATTTTGGTCATAATAAATCAAATATTGCTTCAATACGAAAGTTTAATTAAATTTGATGTTCATAGTGTTAATATTTCTTGAGTATTTGTCATGAGCATTGCAGAACTCGAATAGGAGTTTTTCTCTTCATTTAAAAAGCTTTTATTCGAATTTAACAATTTTCATGACAAATACTCGAGACCTTTTGATATTACAAATTATTAAATATAACTAATCGGTACTATTGAAATATTATTTTATTTATTGTGAGCAAAAAATTTTGCTACGAAAACTGACTTTAAATTTGTTTCTTCTACTCCATGTTCTTAGATTATGATTAATGTATTTAAAGTGTAAGGCTATCGCTTATATATAGGCAGAAAATAAAAATATGCCATATACAAAATATTTAATCCCTTTTTTCCCCATACCTAACTTATTGTTAGGATAGCTAAATTTTATTCTTAGGGCCAGTTGCTCAAATATCATAATGCTTCTTTAATAACAGTATTGTCAATCAGTTTGATCCTTGATCAAGAAAAGTTTAGGTTGAAACAAAGTGATATAGGGATCAAAATCTCCGATCTCCTGACACAGATTTGATCAAATAATCAGATAAACCAAACATGGCAAGACTGTATAAATCACTGTATTTTAATTCATCCTACATTGAAATTATGTAAGTTAATGCATGAAGTGGGTTGGAAGTGGATGCGAGAAAGGCCAGCGTTTTTACAGTTTTTATGGCAAGACATTTTTTGGCTAAAATAAATAAAATATTGTTCCACTACAAACGTATAGTTCATTTTATTTACATGGTGACCTCTAAGTTTCTTGAATATCCGTCAAGAGGGGACAACATTTTCTCCTCATTTAAAAAGTTTGTCATCAAATACAACTATGCTTATGACATATATTCAAGAACCGTTGATATCTACATGTGAAGAAAAGTAAACACTATTTTTGTACTGGAACAATATTTTATTTATTTTAATCAAACAAAATTTGCTATAAAAACTGCAAAAACACTGGAGTATCTCTCGTACCTTTCCATCCCATTATAATGTTGGCTATGACTTATAAACTGTATAAGATTTAGTAGCCTAGGCTTCTTGATTTTAATATATCCATTTTAATAAATTGCAATCTCTAAACACTAATGAATATTTTTTAATAATGTTGTAGTGATTTAATAAATAATATAAACAAAACAAAATAATGTAATAGTGTAAAACACTTCTTAAATTGTATTTCTATATAATTTAAAAAAAATGCTAACTTCTTTCCTGTGGCCGATTTGGATCTCAATAACTCTCTAAGACTTCATTTGTTAAGTAGAAAAATTGAATCTTAAAATGCTTTAGTTGAAACTACTATCCTTAAAAATAAGTCACACTAAGAATAAATTTGTAAAACACCAGGTTACTTTACTTTTAGAAATTACTTAAGAATGCAAAAACTAATTAAATTAAAACTTAGAGGTTATGTCATTCATCAACATCATGATCGGAAAATCAAACAGTTGATGGTAGAGAGTTGGCTGGTCAGCTTGATCAGGGTTTTGATCGACAATAACGTCCTATTGTCTATGGTGCGATTGAAAATGAGGTTTGAGACACTGAGTAGAGATCAACTTACTTCAGGTTTTGATCAAGCCACTGATTATTGTTTGTGCAACAGGCACTAAATTTATTATTTTCTTGATGCCAATAAAGAAGTGGTTTGTTTCGTATTGTGATTTTATTTTGCATATAAAATACTACTTTGGCGTTTTAAGGTCTTAATTCACAATTTTATCATATTCATGAAATTGTTTTCAATAAAAACAAATGCTTAATTATCTATTAATTAAAATACACCTGATAACAGATTAAACTTAAGTTTTACATTTAGTTTGTTTATAAATTAGCTTGGGACTAATATAAAATAATGTATAAACTTTATAATATGTTTTTTATGAAACTACTTTGTAACTATTGCTGAAATTTTATAAATGACTATTAGTTTTAATATTATTGGGAAATAGTATACAAACAAGCTATATTGGAGTCCACTGAATTAAGGTAAAAACTGTATATTTTCCTTGTTCTCTCCTTGAGTGAGACTGGGTGTCTATAAGGGCTGCCTAAATGTTTAGGGGTCAGTGGTTGAATCCCAGGTAGTGACCCTAGAATTTAGTACTTATTAGAGACTTATCCATTGGCTTGATTAGTACATTTTCTAGCGATGGGCTTGGGTCTTTGTTCTAAGAATGCTCTTAACTATAAACGGATTGTCAGTAGAATATACCAATCTTACAGTTAAAACCTCATTCAAATCTAGTTTAATTTTTTCATAAAAAGACAGTTATCCTTCATCAGTAATATTTGCTAGAGGATATCATTTATTCACAGCTGTAACTAAATTGATCTTCCTTTATCAATGTTCGCTACTCTTAATTTTTATTTTTAACTATAAAAGTTTT
Source organism: Timema douglasi (assembly GCA_901482245.1). NCBI lineage: Eukaryota > Metazoa > Arthropoda > Insecta > Phasmatodea > Timematidae > Timema > Timema douglasi. The sequence goes on from CABEEJ010000750.1 coordinate 206,055, forward strand.
CTTATTCCAGTTATGCGACTGTCTATTGAGTTTGTTTGTATACTACTCAGCAAACAATGTGTTTTTATAAATTATATTACCACTCAAAATATAATACATGGACTAGCATACATTTAATATAATCAATTTTATGTTTGATAAACATTACACTTAATCGAATGATTTTCAATAATGTGTATGAACATATCTCCACATATTATCCATCGACACTAGCCGTTTGTTAAGCACTGATATTCCCGATGCAGTACACAACAGATGACTCCCGATCATTCTTCAAGTCTTATGTAAACCTTCATCCTCACCCCCCTCTTATAACATCTCGTGGGAGCCATCAGCCACCCCTAATGGCTGCTTGGGGACACCGCGCGATATATATTCCACCAAGAAGAAGGAAGAGTGATACAAAAAAAAATACAGGGGTAGGGTGGATTGGCTCCGGGGATTAGTAGAGGGTTGTGGGGGTGTTGGGAGAAGTATAGGAGTGCTTCCTGCCGTTATACTAGTGAAAGGTTAGGCTTGAGAACCCCCTTAACACTTGATAAAAAAAATCCATCAGTGCTAGTAGAAGACTTTCCTCTGATGTAAAAGCTGTGTACTCTCTCTTTCCTCTTACGTAAGCTGTCACCCCAATGTTTGGTTAGTCGAACACTTCGTATGCTAACTACGCACACCCCAAGTACTTTTATATGTACTGGAGAGATCAGAATTCTGCCTTTTCACAGGTAAGAGGGACTTTTATACAAGTTGACCAGTGAGACGTATCTCTTTCATGGTGTAGTCTACTTGGGGCTCGTCGTACAAATGTTGATCAAGCTGTCTAGCGGGGTTATGCTTTTTACATTTTTAATTAAATTTTAATTTTTGGATGTACATGCTAGTTGTAACTTTTCATGTATTTTAGATGACTTTGATAAAACAAACACAGACCTTCCCTAAAGGAGGGAAATATCCTCACACTGCAGTATTTATTATGGGATGGCAGTTCTGAAGCATAAAATTGCTTAACCAATCTTTACCTACCTTTTAAAAATAGTTGTAGCCCTGTTCAAAATTATTTATTTCAATAATGCTATTAATATATATATTTGAGAGAGAAAGAGCGCATTGTATATATGTTTCTAACCCTTTATCTTAATTTCACCAGTATATTATTTTATAATAAACGTCTTTAAAATTATATTATACTATCTTTTCATGCAATGTATAAATTATACAGCTTATAAAGTTAGGTTATTAACTACATAGAGGTAGTTTGAACTCTTAATTCTCCATCCATGCATGAACCATATTTTAAAATAACCAGCCATTTATTAACTAATGTGGGAGTTCTGGAAATATGCAACGTGTTTCAAAGGATCAATCAATAGTCAGCCCCCTTAATTTTAACACAGTACATTTTATCAACAGATTCATCCGTGGTATACTCCCTTCTGAAGGTTAATTTTTTGACAGAACCAAACTCCTTTGAAATTGTAGTGAACCTCCTAAATGATTGAGCAGTAAAGAAGTCTCATTCATTTTCTTAAAATACTACTTTTATTTAACAATATGAAATTCAAAATTTGTACACCACACATTTTCATGTATTTATTTAAAAATATTTTACTTATTATACAAATATGTGACACAAAAAGTCGCTAGTTGAAAACATCAGTTTATATCCACATCGATAAAAAAACACTTACTTGAGTAATAAAAACATTTATAAGCAGTAAGACCACAGGAAAACTACGACCGTGAGGGGGGAAAAAACCAGTCGTTGAAAAACATTGTTTTGTAATCGCTACCGAGGGGATACTTTCTCTACCGACTCCTCCAATGAAATGAAGACGTGCGCATGACTACCACCACAAAGTCAGTATCACCCCTTCCTCCATCTATTCTACACATACACACACACACACACACACACACAACAAACAAACATTTCGTCACTCATTGGGATTCACACCCTCGTCAGATATGGGTGTCAGAATACATCTACCCCACATAAATTTCTCTCCGTGTATATTACATTTGCACTTTTACTGGTTCAGACTTTTTTTCCCCGAGATCACGTGATGATTCCCACGAGTCCCATTGGTCTGTAACTCGACGTCAAAATGCATAATACAGCAGCTTTCAGCCCCAGTGCCTTTGCCTCCATATTGGGGAAAAGGGCTAAGGGGGAGTATGGAGAAAGGGGAAGCTTACAATCCGTTTGCCCATGAAGTCAAGGGAATAAAAATGATATAGAAAGCTAATCGTGGGCTGAGGATAGGAGCATGCTAAGTCATTGTTTGGTATAATAAAATAAAATACTACATATATATTTTAATGTTGAAATCTCTTATAGGTCATATACAAAGAAATTTAATAATGATATAACAATAAATTTAAATTCTTTATACAGAATGTGGTGACCTGGCGGTCTAGGGTTAAGGTGTCGGACTTCTGTGCTTAGAGTCTGGGGTTCAATCCTCGGTCCCAGCACAGATTTATCTGATTGCCAAACTCTTCCTTCACATCTGAAATTAAGTGTATTAATCACAAATTCTGAATGTGTGTAATGCTAGGCCTCCACCGTGGTTCGGATTCCACTTTAAGCTGTAGTTCCTTCATTTCATCTCACAATCACCCTACCATTCATTACACATTAACGTAAGTTCGTATAGTCCAACGGGTAATAATAATAATAATAATAATAATAATAATATTATACAGAATGTCAGAGTGCAATCAATCTTTTATAATCCACATCGTATCCGAGATATCTGCATTTAACTATACTAATGGAATATAGATGAGTGAAACCATTTAATAAATTACGCCCTTAGTAAACTCAACCAGGATTCGAATCTCATACCCCCTTTCCCCTGGCAACGACAAATAAAACTAGATAAGCTTGATAATTCATCCGCTTACCTACCAATGTGACTATTATTTTTGTACCTAGTTATAGTAGGCTATTATTAATCAAAATACATTACTATTTTCACTGAAATATATCGATTACCACTTAGAACGTAAAGTTTTAAACAACGCTATGATTTGTTATAAAAACACATTTAGTGTGTACAAATAATTGATAATTGTTTTAAAACTATTATTATATTTTATTAAGAAATAAATAGATAGCAAATCTTCTGATAAATAAGCATTGAATCTTTTACTTTTGTAAAGATGAACGTTTAAGCTTATAATTGTTATATTTTTAGATATAAGGAATTAAATACATACCATAATGAATTACACATTATATGTTTCTAAGTTGTACCTCAATACATCCAAACAAAATAAGTTTTATATCTTGGGAGAAACATTCAACATTTTAATATATTTTTTTTCATAACTATCTTCAAAATATGTATTTATATTATCTTAAATAGTGTTAACATGGTTTTGAAATATCAAATGTATAATTTTTGAGTTTTTCTTATGATAATGTTTTCATTTACATTCGTCTAATTCTAAACATCGTAAACATGCTAACTTTTTAAAACTTCTACCAGCTCTCAAGTATATTTATATTTCTTTTTGTGAAATATATTTCTTTAGTAGACCTAAATATAAATATACAATCACCATCTTTAATAGCTAAATGTTATAAAAACGACTCTATATGCTTGTCTAAAAATAAAGTGTACATCTATTGACTAAAATTTGTTGGTAAAGTACTTCAAATTTTTATGAAGCTTTAAAAACGTTTTTATAATGACTTTTAATATAACGGCTAAACCAGTGAACCGCGTTTTGTGCCAATTAAGGCACTTAAGGTATAATTCAAACTATATAGACTTTTCTCGGTTTTTCCAAGAAAAACATATTTCTCAACACTTCAAAGTTCCCATTCCATCATAAATTCTCTTGCTCACATTTCTTATAAATTCGTATATATTTTAATCAGATAAAGCAAGCCAGGTGAAAGGGGGGTATTGCAAATGTTTTGAAGAGAAAACTAAAATTGATTGGGACTGGCTATTTTTTATTATTGAATTTATATTCATCACTCAGCACTATGTAAACATTTAATATATCCAAATCATACCTTAAAGATTAAGGTTTGTTGCTGACAGGATTAGTGTTAATTTATGAATAATCACGTTGGGTATTTAAGTGTAGAGCATAAACGAAATAGTTCAATACTACTGGCATTAGAGAATATATGATATGTGTTTTATCTCTCTACATATATTATTTATATACATACCACTCCTTGTCTCTCTATCAACTATATATTTATAATATATACTCTCTCAAATATATAATATACACATTCTATCCTACATATATACACTCTTTTTAATATATATTCTTTCTAATTTATATGTAAAGAAAAGGTGTATATATATATATATATATATATATATACATACAAAGTTCACTGGAAGAGAAAAAATAAGTTGTTATTAGTCGCAACACATTCGCACACTCCCAACTCCGAAAACTACCTTCCCCTCTTTCCCACAACCAACGCGTTTCCATACATACGCGTGAAGTATTTACGCTTGCGCGCATAGTACTGTCATCAGTCACCCCCTCCCCCTCCTCCCTTTAGCCAAGCGGTTTGACCGAGTTAAGGCAACACAGGGGAAGCCCGGACCCAGAGTACTGGAGTCGCGCGCTATCGATTTCCTCGATACTTATGCCCAGCGGGCGCCCCGGCCTGCGTGGTGGGTGTCAAGTCGGCCTAGCTTGGCATCGTTCTGTCCTTCACAACACCAAGGAACCCAGGCCCACGTACTTTCAAGAGGCGCCAAGTTGACATGCAACAACACACAGTGAATCATTCTCAGTACTACAGTAGTTGGAATCAAGGGCTAACAGTTGACACATTGGGCCAGTTTCATAGTCAAATTTAGTACGCCTCAATTTGCGGCGCTACAATAAATACAAGACGACACCTACCTAAACTCGAATGAAATGGGCCAGTTTCCTATGCGAGAACGGCCCATTCCATTCGAGCTTAGGTAGGTGTCGTCTTGTATTTAGTGTAGCGCCGCACTTGAGGTGTAGTAAATTTGACTATGAAACTGGCCCATTGACTCTCATCTTTAATAACATTTTGATAAAATTTACAACTGTGCAATAATACATCTTTAAAACGGTGACGCCAAGATAAAGAACCTTGATCAATATCATAATTGAGCCAGCTCACTTCCACCAGCGATGGTTAAAAAACGTTCCTACTGGCGTTGAAGAGGTGAGCCCTTATAAAAAAAACTAAATATTAGTTTTAAATTTATAATATCAAAATGGAGAGGTTAGAAATAATAATGGAAGGCGAAAATAGTGTGAAAATATAATTTATAATCAATATATGATATTATCTTTTCTTTTAAAATTTTCGTTTAAATGAACACAAGATTCCCTTTCTCTTGTTTGGTTTATATCTTCTCTCACACATGCCAGTTCTCCTGATTGCTGTTAGGGGTGCCAGCATGTACACAACAAAGACAATGGCCTGCGTACGCGAAATACTGTTTATAAATAATATTGTCCCTCTCAACGAAAATTTAAAACTTAATTTACCCACACTGGTATGTGCCCAATATATGTATACGATTCTCTTTCATCTTTAAATATGGAACTTTCAGATGCCTTGTTTGTTAACAGAAAATAAACGTTATGGAAATAAGTCATTCTTGGCTAAATTTCAAAGGTCCATGTAACCATATTTGAATAATATGTACGCTTAAAAATACTAGAAAGCTATTAAAAAACCAGGGGTAAGCTATGTTAGGTCACCGTATGCGTGTGTGTGTGTGTATATATATATACATGTGTTTGTGTGTTTGAGCGCGCGCACATATATGGTAGCTTTTGATCCAATTAACGAATATTTTGACCTATGATAAAACTTCTAACATACCTTTAATTCCCTTAGGTACTTTTAATACTCCTCAAAGGCCTTATAGCTTTCATGATAGTTCTGTTCAAATATCTGTCATGTTCAAAACTTTACGATAAAGGTGTTACATGGGGGAGCACTGAAAGCGTTGCAGTGGTTTCATAATTCTGGATTATTTACAATGGGGTTTGATATTTCTTAAAATGATTTTCAACAAAATCTAGGCATAAATTTTGGCCAGTTAAAGAATTTTAACTTTGAATTTAAAATCTTTCAAAAAATGTCTGGTAACTTATATAAACCCTAAAAAACAATCCCGCATTTGCTTTAAATTTTCTGTTATGACCCTATTAAAACATGACTTTATTTGATAGAGGATGGCTAGTTCTAGGTCTCTATAGTTTTACTTTAATCTTAAAAGTACCAATATTGGTGTAAATAGTAGTCAAATTAAAAAAAATTAAACTTAAAGTTTGAACTTTATAGCTAGATAGGGAGGAACTTGATGATAGCTTTCACCTACATTATGGTGAAAATCATATTTAAATAAATAAAACCACTTCTTCAAAAATGCGGGATTTCCTAACGCGTAAAACGCCCTCCCCATGTAACAGCCTTAAGTGTTTTTAAGTTTGTGCCTATCAGTTACGTAGTGTGTGTATTAAGTAATTTACAGTTCTTATAGTTCTTATATAACGTGCGTTTTCTGAACTATTTAAATATATCAGCACACAACTTACAAAATAACTTAATTCTAAACACACAAGTCTACCAATTTCATCAATTGTACATTTTTGGCCATGCTGAGATTCAAACCCAGGACCCATATTCAATATGTATTCATACACTGTATTTTATATATATATAAAATACAGTGTATGAATACATATTGAAATATGGGTCCTGGGTTTGAATCTCAGCATGGCCAAAAATGTACAAATGGACCCTAGGTTGCTGATGTGAATTATTCTATTTTCACCCAAGGAATAGCCTGCCAAAGTTTGATGCAATGTTTTAGATACACGTTGTGTATAATAATCTGGACTGTATATATATAATCATCTGGGCTATATCATTCGTAGCCCAGTAGTGGAAATATTAGCCAATAATAAGGCACCGTTGCCCAGGGGATGACCAAATGTTCTAATCGTACATCCTCTGCGTAGAGGCTCTTTCCATGTCCCGCTTTTTTTATGGTACATTTTACTGGGAGGAACCTTAATGTCCAGATTAGGTCATCTTATGTGTAGACTACTAGCCGCTTTGTTTGCACAGAACTTTGCCCAGGGCACACCATAGGAGGTTGTCTACACGTCCTATCCGCATTGAGATGATGTGATGATAATTATTATGATGTTGTCGAGTCGCGGTGAGACTTAACCTAACTTAAACCTAATTAACCAAGCCCAGGTGACCATTGGTATTATTCCTCTAAAGGGAAAAATACCAAAGATTCCAGCTGGGAATCGAACTCGGGACCCCCAGGCTCGTATCCATATGCACTGACCACTACCTGTTCATGCCCCTATGAGATGATATGAGATGATCGCGATAGTGAGTATGAGGGTGTGGAACCAGTAGAAACACTTAAACCTAACATAAACCAAACTAACCAAATCCTGGTAATCGTTGAGGTAATTCCCCTTTTGGTAAAATACCCTAGGTACCAGCTGAGAATCAAACCCGGTATCCCTAGGCTCTTTGGTAACCATTGCATCACGGGACTGGCTATTAATTCAATAGCCATCGTGCTTTTGCCTGAATCTTGTATTTTATGTGTGAATAAATGTTCATTTAGTCAAACATATTTCTGCTGAAGATTGTCAAATAAGGAAGAACGCTTTATTTTGGTTTTATTATATCTAACATTTATTTTTCAAACACACATTTTTTTAATCACATGACTAGTAAATATATTTAACAGGGTTAACACAAGTTTTGTTGAACTGACCCTGATTATTATATCTACATTTATTGTAACACTTCACCCTTAAAAGCTACTCACATCAAATGTTAGGTAAGGTTAAGCTAGAAGGTAATAAGTGGGTTTTCCTTAGTCTAAACGTACCGTCTTTATTGGCCCTAGCAGACCTTTACTTACTAAGACTACACCAATCTTACAGTTCACAGCAGTTTTTCGTGGGGAGATTGCACCGAAAATCCTACAGCAATGTTTATTTTACAACACAATTATGTTAATTCAAAAATCACTAATGTTTTCTACTCTCATCCCCCACGAAACAAAAAATAAATAAATGGAAATTCAATAATTATAAATTCGCCTTAACGGTCTTGATTAAGAGAGCACATTGGTCCTTTCAAATATTTATTGTGGTGCAGTGTGTTCATTTATATTGTTCTTATACAATTGTAACTTCCTTCACTCAATCCTCACTTGATAAGGAACACGAGTGTGGCCATATCAGAAGTAATACGTGGCCTCGTCTCTGGCCACGGTCGTCATTAGCGGATATGAAATGGGGACCTCCCCTCTCCCAATAATTTTCTCATATGAGACATTCCTAATACCGTAAAAGAAAGAGTGAATTGCTCTATTAATAAAAATTGAAAATCCACACTAGGAACACTGCATAAATAATTAAGTTAACTTTTATGTGCCACATAGAATTACTGTTCCTTAATAACTTTATTCGTGTTAATTATTTGTTAATAAATACTTTTTTTTTCATAATTTATAATGAAAATGAATTTGTTTTGTTAGAAACTAAGATATAGCGACGCTCATGTGTCTGGCCTAATATATTCTCACGGATGTTTTGTTCAAACATCTTGTAATGTCGTTCCTTGGTACAAGTAAACGATACATATTTTAAAACGATATAAGTAATCATCACTTTACCCCAGCCACTCCATTTTAACATCAATGGAACGAACACAAAATCACCAGGCCCGCTGACCCCAACCACATGGCTATCCACTCGACTGTGGACTGAGCAACGCGGATCTATTTCGAGTATCCACCGCTAGAAGGTGCTTCAACCAACGGAATCTTGGAGATTGTTCTAGAAAGATGACAATTCTTCGACGACCTTATAGACTTCAAAGAATCTAGTAAATCATCGAACATGATCGCTATGGTGCATCCAAGCCGTCATGTGTTTCCATAACTCTCGCTCTCTGGGAATGCCATATATATCGACGTCCATCAAGCTTTAGAGCACTCTTGGGAAATCCTCTGTTGGAACAGGGTGGGTAGCGTCCGAGCTACGAGACGTTGGATGTAGCCATATTCAATTTCCATCCTAAATAATTTTTTGTATTTATTATTTTGTTTATACATTTCTAAATTCCTTTTTCAGTTATAAATTCAACTTTCGTTATATTTAAATGTTTTTCCAAACTTGTAATTTGAGACTTTTAAATTAAGTGTTTACTTAATACTTAGCCAAAGATCGTAAATATAAGATGTAGCCTATATCGGTTCATCATACATTTTTGCTGTTTAAGACTTTCGTATGTGTTGGACTTGAAAAATTAAAATATTTTTTTTAAATAAACCTGGTTTACAAGACGAGTAGGATCTAATCATAATACAAGTTTAACGTAATTTTTTTATGTGTGGCTTGAGATTTGAAAGAATAAGATTATCCGCTAAACTAAAGTATCGTTCCATTAAGAATTATTCACTATTATTGTTTAATGTTGTCTCACGAGACATAAATAGAGGGAATATATTTTGAGGCTTAAAATGTGGACAAATTGTTTTATATATGTAATTCTTCCTAGACTGAGATTGCTAAATAGAAAATAGGATTGTTTTAGAAAGTCTAAGGTATCACCATTACTATTATTCTTACTTGATGCTGGCTAATTTGGAGCGAATTTAAATTAACTTTAAATTCCTTAGGAGTAGTTAAGTTAAATATTATTAATTTTGTTGCTTCTGACTATGTGTTACATGAAACATCAAAATATGTCTTTGAATGTTTAGAGTAGTTGTAACTAAATATGTGTGGTTGAACATTTGAAAGATGTATTTATTGTGACGACTATTTTGATTATTAAACTATACTTGGAGAAATAATTGATAGAATTTATAGCCTTCAGACATTGTAACTTTAGTGAGTTTTAAGAAATACAATGGACAATTTTTTTATGGATGTAGTTGAAACCATTCATTATTTTTACATATACAGTTAGAAGTTAAAGTATTCCACATTACAGTGGAATCTGACTAATTTTAAATCGTCTTTAATTCGAATTTTTCGCCCGGTCTCGTGAATTTTGTATTAAAACAATGTTAAAAAACGGTGACTAACTCTAATTTTGTTTTGGTTAGTTCGAACTTCTCGTAAATTTTAATGTATTGTGCAGTATTGTTTTCTTACTTCTAGTTACGGCGCCGTGTTGTTCTATTTTTGTAAATAGGGGAGGTGACGTTGGAATTCAGTAAGTACCTTTCTTCATGCCCTTGCCCAAGCCCCGCTCACTCATACGTCTTTGTTTACTCTTACAGTTCTGTACTTAGTTAAACAAAGTCGAACCTCTCGAGTGGTTACGTGCGCTGTTCTTAGTGATACGTTCGTAGTGATATTCTTGTGACGTGCGGGTTTATTTTGTTTTAGTTTTGTTTAATTTTAGTTTTGTTTTAGTTTTGTTTAGTACATACTGTACAGTAGTGTTTGTGTGTGAGTATCTTGATGTCATTGTCCAAGCCACAGTCCTATAAATCATTAACTTTGGCCTAAAAATTAGCGGTGATAAATGAAGTGCAAAAGGGAATTCCTCTTAAGAAATGTATTTAATTCAAATTTTTGAATAGTTCGAATTTTTTACTGGTCCCTTCAAGCTAGAAGTAACCAGGTTCCACTGTAATTACAAACTCATCTATACGTTTTACCCTAATATGGTAACCCTGTCATTTTCCTTATCTTGAACATACTAAAGTTTATTTATTAGTGTTTACTGTCAAAATGAGAGGGAGGCAATTAATTGGTGTTATAGCGTTTGGAAGGAGATTGCAATATTTACCTCATTTAGAAATCCGTACCAACTCTTTATTCCCAAGATGAAGCATTGGATGTCATACCCAAAATGTCCGACTTAATTTTCTAAGAAGGTAATATCTCATGCCCAGTATTTGTGGATACAAGCTCATATAGTGTGGTTTGCCAGTGATGAAGAGGTAGGCGTTCAAATCTAGCTACTAGCTGTAGGGCTGAAATCTTTTTCCTTAATATTTTTCCTCTCCTCCCTACCTCCCCATAAATATGGGTAAGTTTTCTTTAAAGTATAACTTCCTAATTTTAACTAAATTATTATAAATAAATGTAGATAGTCCAAAGTGGTAAAACCCAGATTAAAAAAAATAATGCAAGAAATGTATGTTGTGTAAAAATATGAAAAAGCTTTAGGCATTAGTGTGTGTAAAGTAGTTAACAACACCAACAGACTTAGTGGGTTTTTAATTTACGGATTTAACGTTAATTTTTTGGAAAAAAAAACCTCTTAAACCAATCCTCAACCAAAACCTCTCATAAATCCCCCACACGACATAAAGAGTAACACAATTTATTTCAGCTACTCGATTGACATATACAAACTGAATAGCGCCAAGAACCCTTATACAAAACGTAAATATGCGTTTTATATATATATATATATATATATATATAAAATATATATTATATATATATAATATATATTATATATTATACATATATAATATAAATTATATATTATATTTATATTATATTATATTATATATATTCACCGCGTCCTATTACCCGTTCTTGTTAAAGTGTGTAGGGAGTGTGGGTATACATCCAAGTAAAACAATCTCAATACACACGACCAGAATTCGAAACTAGATCTTCTCGTCTTAAGCATTCCAGACTATTACAAGCGTGACGCCTTAGACTAAGTGACCATTGAAGCAGATGGTAAGTATCTTAGTTAAGCACTAACTAGTTTCAAAACAGTCTCCTAGACTTGTGGACTAATACTTTAACCACCCAACAATGGGGAAAGTGATATATTTAATGTTAGTTATCGATAAATGCTAAGTGGTAAACAAGTTTACATAATAGATCTCAACACTTCACTCTAGCGCACACGAAGATACTATGGTAATAACCATCTGCGATCGTTATGAAGGGCAAAGTGTCGTCGTTCCTTTGTGTAACTTTCTCGCGCTCTTCTTCTCTGTGTCCTCATTTGTTCTACTCGGAAGGACTTGCCAAGGATGTATTTCCACTCGAATTCACGTCCTAACACAACGACAAGTCGCGCCGTGTTGGTGAAAACTTCTACAAATAGAAATTGCATCTAGTCTTAGGAACAAAAAGGAATAAGGGGTGCTGCGGTGGGGTGAAAGATAGAATTAATTAAGTCTGGTGCAGTTCAGGGAGCTAGATTACAAGGTGAGGAGGAGAGGACTGTGTGCATTTGCTCTTGGTTCCTAGAAATAGTACTCAGGTTACTACTTACTCTTTTTTTTTTTTTTAGATCTCTGAAAAACAAAAACGTTGTTATTATCACTAAACAAAAAAATCTTTATTTATTCTGACTGACACAATAATAACTTTAAAAAATAGATATATTAAAAAAGTCATATACAGTCAACAACATTAGCAAAAAAGATTAGTTAATATTGATTTTAATACCTTTGCATATGAATAGATGTAAGACTAAGTAACTTATTTTTACTACAAGATAAGGTTCTTCTTATGAAAATCCAGTTATAGAAGGAATCTTGTTTGTTGAATGTCACCATTTATTTAATTATAATGTGTAGATAATTCAATCTGCGTATATTAATAAACTTGGTTACAAAAATATATTATGATAATTCATTTCCATAATGATGATGATAATAATAGTAAGTTATTAATAATAATATAAATAATAGTGTGTCTACTCTTCTAAGGTTGGTCTTTATGTGTTTCCCGTCCGCACCATCCAGGAGAAATAATATGTAATAAACAGGACAGCCCTGAAAGAGCGGGTGTTTGAATAGAGGACTGCTTTGTAATGAGTCTTTGACATTTAAAATAAAACTTTATATACTACTTGTTTTTATAAATGGCTCTAGCAACCTAATACAAAATGGGTATAGGTTAGGTTACTAGCATTATAAGTTTTAAAATAAATATAATATAGTTTTTTAAATCATTTAATAATATTTTACTAATGACACATTTTTGTAAAATCTGAATTTTCTAAAAATATATAACAATTTTGTTAAAAATTGGTAAAAACTTATAAGGGGACAATTTTATAATATAAATATTAATTTATTATTGGTTTTATAAAATAAATTAATCAAAGGGTACTTTAGTCATGTAATAGACAAAAATATTTTTCTTTTTAAAGTCCTTTAAAATTGAGTTTTAAATGTAGAAATAGGAATAGTTTTTCATAAAAAAGCTTTTTATATTTACAAATTATCTTAGATTAGCTTACAAATAACTTATTTTGGAAAGTTTGAAATTTGCTAAAAAATATTTGAACAATTTTGTTAAAATGCATATAATAAGAGTGTTTATTATGATTAAAAAGGTAATATGTTTGGTATTATGAATAAAACTTACTTCATGGTAGTTTACTGAAAACCTATTTTTGAAAATATTATTCTAAGAAAGAAAACAATATTAAAATGTGTGTGTGAGTGTGCCGTACCATTTATTATAAATGTTATTGGATTACTTTTGTAAAACCACTCAATCATCGAAATACCATCTGTGACCAGGTTTTAAATAATGATTGTCTTGGTGACCTGTGGGTATAGGTGTAAGGTGTCAAACTTCTGTGCTGGGGTCCGGCGTTCAATCCTCGGTCCTGGCACAGATTTATCTTACTACCAAACCCTTCCTTCACCTCTGACAAGACGTGTATTAATCACAACTTGTGAATGTGTGGAATGCCAGGCCTCCACCTTGGTTCAGATTCCACGTTAAACTTTAGTTCCTCCATTCCATATCACACTCACTCTATACATTACACATTAGCGTGAGTATAGCCTGAACGGGTAGTAAGACGTGGTGATAATAATAATAACAATAGAATAACCCTCATAATAGCGTAAAATGTTATCAAGTTTGAACTATATATATATATATAAAAATTCAGAATCATATTATATACTATACAACCTGGAAAATAGGAAAATTGAGTCGAGAAATAATTTCCTACACCGAACTAGATCACACCCTCCACTTCTAAATACACTTATCTTACTATTCATTTCATTACAAAGAAGGTAAACAATACCGGGGCTTTTCAGTGAACCTACCAATACCTTTAGCTTGTGTCAACTTACTCGTGTTTTTTTTTATCCCAACTCCTTGTCAGATAGATCAATCTTAACCGCGTTTAAAGTTTAACGTGTGTCAACACATTTGGTTAAGCTCGGCAAAGAGCCACAGGATGAAAGATAAACAATGCTATCAGGGAACGAGAAATTGTAGGAGAGGAAAGGGATGGGGAATGGAAAGAGATGAGGTTAGATAAAATGACATAGAGAAAGAGAGCGATAGTAAAAGATTTACCCTCCTGACTATAGAGGAGAGAACATCAACGGTGGGGAACGAAGCGTCGTCAACATTTAACGACGTATTATTCTTCAACGGAACGTTCTTAACGGAAGAAAATAGCGTGGAAGTAAGATGCCCCTCCAAGAATACTCGCAGGTGCCAACTTGTAGGAATTACCCTGTAAAGGTGGAAGCGTGGGTTAAGGCATCTCGTTTTGTCTGCTGGTGACGAGGGCTTGGAGTTCAAATCCCTGGTGCTTATTCCTAAATGGCATTCTACCTTCCTTCCACAAATGTGGGTACATTTCCTATAAATTATGCTTTCCGAATAATTGTAAATATTGAGATATCTTGGGTGGATAGTAAGACACGGTGCACGAAAATAAGCTTGTAGGATTAACTTTTTGAACTAGACACAGATGTATTTATATTTGAGCCTATATTTTTTTTAAACAACATTTTACTGTAAAGAGGTGAGCTCTACTGGATCGAGCTAGCGGGGGAAAAAAAGGCTAATATAATTATCATAATTTTATTAAATAGAAATATTAATATATTTAACGTTTTTATCAATGGTACAACTATATTTTTATATAACAATAAAACTTTATCTATAGATTAAGACCGATGTATAAAAACTTTCATATCCTTGAATATTGCTACTTACTAGTATAATATTCCATATAAGTTAAAATTATAATCTTTTTATAAAGTTATGAGGCAATAATCTGTTTAACTTATACGAAACATGCTGTTAAACATGTTTAGAACAAAGCCTCACATGTAATAATTATTGATCATCGATACAAACAGAACCTAAAAGTTTTGTTTGGCTTTTTTATTCGAAACATATTTTTGTATTTTACCCTAACAAGATTTCTAATTAACTGTTCTCATTGAGTTTTAACCTTAGAAATGCGTTTTGATTTTAATTAGTAGATATGAAAACACACTTTTAATATCGGCCTCGAAGGTGAATTCCAAACGGTATTTGTTTTAACACGCTAACCATTTGTTTAAAAATTGAAATAATATCCAACTTAAATAAATGTGTTTGAATTGTTTTATTATTTTATTACGTATTATAATCCAGTTCTAATCAAATGTACATTGCTCATTTATGTACACATTAAGTATTATATTTTCAAGAGAAAGGCTACAAGTAAATAAATTCGACATGTTCCTTGAAAACTGAAAGTATAACTATTTATAAAATATGTCATTCAAGAGTCAGGATGGATACAGACACACCTGGAACACAGTTAAAAGCTTGACTAAATAATTGGATTTGGTGTGATAGGGAAAGACAAAGATAAGTAAAAAAAAAGCTGGAATTATTAGATATCCTGAAAATTCTTTTCAAAATGTGAGCTAGAAAAATATAAGCCAGCGAGTGGTAGCTATTAGCTTCACACAAATATATATATTAACACTATTATTTCTCTGTCACATTATTCAAGTAGCCTTAGCTTCCAGTAGTGTATATCTTTGTGTCCTAGCTTCCTACTTCAGGGTCTTGAGTCCTATAAGACATCTGGAGGTCTTGAGAGAAGTAACCATCTTCACCTACCGCAAACTGTGTATTGTAAGACAAAATTAGCTGGCAACCCACTTATTATAAATATTTGTTCTGGTACATACCCTTGTTAAATGATCCGCCCCTGTCACTTACATAAGTGTGGAGGAGTTTGTACAACCTTTAATATTACAACCCACCTCAGTGGCGTAGTTAGCTAACACGCTAGTTTCGTGTTGAGCAAGACTGCCGAGGATGGGGAGATCGAGCTTCGAATCTCGGTCGGGTGAACTTAGGGAGGAGGGGGTGTTAATAAATGGTTTTTCCCTCTCCCTCCACGCAAATTCGGGATTCCCTACTATAAATTCAATCTTCCCAATTCCTAGCTCATTAGAGCAATTAGTATTTAAGCTCATAACCTGAACGGGTAGTAAGACGGGGTTCTAAATTTAAAAAAATATTAGACGAGTAAAATGCTATCAGAATATATCACAAACAATATGTTTGTTTGAAATAGATAAAATTCCCTCTCTCCCAGAATATTATTAAATTTCATTCTGTTTTTTAACTCTGGTCTTGCCGTGTTCATACTATACACACTATGTGTTAATTAAGCCTGTGGGTTAAGGACCAGTAAGGTGGAATTTATAAGAAATCTACCCGCATTTACGCGAAAGGATAGTTGAAAAAAACATTTTGTTAAAACAAGTTTCAGTACAACCGATTGGGATTTGAACCGCGATGATCCCATCATCGTAGAGTCTATTGTGAGTGTGATGCCTTAAGCCATGTAGCCATCGAAGCGGGTGGAGGAATTCATACTCTTACAAATACTGTATTTATTCATTAAGGCCATACGTCCAGAATTTTTTTTTTTCGTCATTCAAAAGAGTTTTATTCTATGAAATGTTACACACCAAAAATTTATT
>CABEEJ010000751.1:0-37015 GCA_901482245.1 Timema douglasi
TATTTAAAATTGTTTAAACATTAGATATAATTTTATATTGTATAAAAACATCATTCATATGTATTATACAAATATACCATTTGTATTACAGAAAAACGTATAGGTGTGATCTTCCAAAATGTTGGAAAACTATACCTATAATGTTAATATTATAATGCTTTTATTTACAAACTAATTAGTATTGAAAATTATTCTCATCTATCTATTGATCATTGATAAAGGAAGTGAAAATCAGTAATACCATAATACCATTCTATCGATCTGATAAAATATACTTGGTAGTTACGTGATCATATTATTAGTAAATATATGTCGATTACAATTTAAAAATATACTTGTAATTAGAACTGCACAGATAGGATCTGATATAACATTCACTGTTGTGTCGTAGAGCGTTTTCGGTGTAATAAATAAACAAATTTGTTTTTGTCTGTACATTATAATATATTTTAATCCCTCAGACAATATTTGATCAGGCATCAACAGAAATACATTTCCCATAGTGAAGACCTTACGTATGATTAGTCAAAGGGCGAACTAGTGGGTGATAACCTATAAATAGCATATCAAGGTATTAATAACATTTTATACTCTTTGGTAATGGAAATACTAAAAATTATAGCCAATCCTAGGACATAAAAATATGTTTTTTATATTTAAACACAATTTTAACCATAAATGTAATCCTTATACAGCACCATATATAAACTTAAATTAGTGAACGCAGGGCTTAGAGTATCGCTTTATTAACGTAAAGGTAGTTCTCCTATAACGCGTGTTTATATTACGAGATTTTGGATATAACATGATCAAAGGAATAAGGATAGTTTTTTTTATATCGCGGTCCCGAGACGGCTATTAGGCATTTTCCGAAAGCAGGTTACTGGGATTCCCGCATCGATCGCGTTTCTTTTTCACCACCGCTGTTGCATAGATTACGTGCGCGAATATTGGTTTCTGTGATTCCCCGCACTAGTAGGCCCTACCTTGTTCGGCATATTAATGGTTCATCGTAAAGAGCCTAAAAAATATTATATTCATCTTTAAAATTTATTCTGCATAATATATTCAATGTATATATTATTTCTGCATTCTAATGTTTATTATTTATCCATTTTTATCATTTTTAATATCTACACTATATAAATGATATATATTCAAAATAAAATATAAAATAAGTTAAACTTTTAATGGAAATTTGTTTTTAATAAGTCTGGAATTATAGCTCCACCCCCACCACCCCACCGAAACTTTCTTTTTCCATTTAATTAATGTTTTCCATAATGTGACTTTAAGATAGCGTGATGTTTTTATATAACGTAACTACCGCGTTATAGTAGAAGTTCCTGTACTGAATCACCAATGCCGAAGAGGAAATTATTTGAATACCCTTTGGGTGTACTAAAGTTTGCATTTTTTTTCCCTAAAAGGGTTTTCACTCTTTCACATTTCATTTGGCCTTCTTCATCCTTGCCCCATTGATAACTTTATGCTGAAATATCAGAGGTATGGGAAGTTGTTCACAACAAATCCTTTAATATATTTCAGTGGGGCTCGTCTTTCTTAGTTAAATGTATTTTTTAATACCTCTTCTTACTACTCGTGCAGACTATTCATGTTTGACTACTAATTACTCTAATGTGTTAGGTATGAGGGAGATTCAATTTAAAGGAAGTGTACCCAAGGAAGTGTACCCACATTTGAGGGGGGAAGGTGAAAACCAATCCCAATATCCTCGTCAATGGCATTACAGTCTATTGAGAATGTGCCACCTTAGATCATGCCCTCATCTGAGTGGGTAGTTTTATAAATATTAATCAATATGAATATATACAATTTTTTTAAATAAGTATTTGAGTTTCGGAAGATGTATCAGCTATTATTACAACAAAGTGAACACTGGGGTCTAAGGTAACAATGGAGTTTTTTTTACTCAGTGTTTACATCCCCGGTAACTTACAAACTTTAAATCTAGGCCATTTTTCCACATCATTTTGACTTTACTTTTACAATAACAATATGAATTTCCTTTTTAACATTATAACACATTGGCTCTTAATTTAATTGAGATTCAACTACCTCTAGTTTCATTTGGTCCGCCTCAGATATATTACGCACCCGATACCCTCCCCCAGTGGGCCCTCCTAAGTGCCCGGGATTTCACTCCCGAGTCCGCCAAGCGCCCAGAAGAGGCGGGCATCCCCATATCCAACACCTTGGGAGGCACCCTATCGGAGCTGTTGCCCCGCCTAATTTCTAGCCACCACACTTCCGTTTTCACACTTCTTTCCATCCTTGGCAATTGAATTTCCTAATCTACATCCTACCTAGTTACTCCATCCCTAATTTAGCTATTCTAACTATTAAACTAAGCTAAACTAAGCTAACTTAACTATTATATTACCATTCCTGCCGGGGAACTCCATCACCCCGATGGTACCAGAGGGCTGCAGGGCAGCCACATTTTCCATCTTGACTCTGAGGGCCCATACACCACAATCCACCTCATTTGTTTCCAAGGTGGTGGGTCATACGGTGCAGGGAACTCCTCAGAGTTCATATTTACTCCAATAACTTTTGTTCAAACGACTGGAAGACTTTCCTTAAGATACCCTTCTGGACACTCAGTCGTACTGGAATCCAGTTCCCAAGGCTCGTACTTGCTCCTCCCGGCACCTAATATTTTTTTTTATCCCGGAAAGGATTGTTTCAGCTTATTCCCCTCTAACAATACTTTTTTCTCTACTCACTCACCGCTAAGACCATACTAGTGTCAATGTCAGTCCCACCCTCTGTGTTACTGCCATCTTCGTCATTGTCAACGTCCTGTCTTATTCATCCCTGTGCCTCTTTGAGTCTATCTACGTAGGCAGTCTTTGCTCTATCTGACGCTTCCAGTGCAATCTGGTCTAAGAATTTCCAATATATTGGGTCCTTCAGTTCTTCACATACTAATCTTCCCTGGATCTCTCTCTGGTAGTTCCTTCTTTCTTCTAGCGTAAGGACGCCCTTAAGAACCACATGTTCAGGGGTTACCTCCTCACCACATTCACTATTCACCCACTCTATTAGTCCAGCTTCCTTAGAGATACCGGGTACGGTCCCTTCTCCATGATGAACTGGACAAGACCCAGATATAGCTGGAGGTGTTTATTCTCCACCACATTAGGGAACAATCGATAAGTCCTTCTACCTGTCCCACTTCTCTCCCAGCGTCTCTGCCACTCCTCCAACAGGTTTATTTCCACCTCTCCTGATATTGTCACATCGGGTATGGTGAGGAGTCTCACCTTCTCCATGTATCCCTTTTTTATCCAGTACGCCACACATTTCTTCATTATAAGGAGGAACAATGGCCAAACACCTAGGGCCACACTCAGTGCATCAATTTCTACAGTCCGGTAGGCTCCCGTCAGCCTCAGTAATATATTCCTCTGTAGACCTTGCATAACCTTAGCCGAAACGACATTGATTAGTTTGTGAGGCCAGATGCATGCCCCATATCTCACAATGGAGAAAAGGATCGTCTTATAGTATGCTCTTATTATCCACATAAGCAGATAAAACCACCTCTGTCCCATGCTTATAATTTTGTTCATCACCAACAGAGTTTTCCCCATCACTACCTCTATGTGCGCCGTGGAGTTTATGTTCTCATCTAGGGTCACTCACGGGTATCTGACCATATGGCTTCTTCTTAAAGATTTCCTACCTACCTTTATGGTAGGATCTTTAGCCAATCTACCCTTGAACAGCATGTGGGTCGTCTTCCCCAGTGCCATTTTTAACGTGACACTTTGACACCAGGTGTCAGGTTCTTCAAGCACCTGGTTACTTTTTCCCTCTAAGTTACTTCTAGAGTACCCTTATATTAAAATTAAAAGGTCGTCTGTGAATGTAACCACTCCCTACGCTTCCGGTATCCCCTCCAACAAGTACAACACTGTTTCCATGCTGTCATCCCAAAGGATCGGGCCACATACCGATCCTTGGGGACATCCCTTCGTCGGTAACTCCTGAACCATATTTCCCGGACATCTGAGGGTGGAGTATCTGTTACAACAGTAATCCTTAAAACTCCTATACAGCTGTCCCGGACACTGAATCTATCTTAATCTGTCAAACATCACCTGAAACCAGAGGTTGTCAAAAGCACCTGAAATATTCATGGAGAGTGCGCGCCTTTAACGACCAACGACCAACGGCCACGCTTTGCCGCGGCGACTGCCAAGGGCACGAGCGACTCACACGCGGCCAGCGGCCAGTCGCTGTCATCCGAGTCACTTCATATGCATGAAACCGGGTCAGTATGCGCGCACTTAGCGCGGTGGCCAGTCATTTGTTTTTAGGGAGTGTGATTGTGGCTACGATGTCACGCGGGGATCATTTCGATACGAACGATTCTGGCCGCCTATACCGACCGCTCAGAATATTGGTCGCAGTGACCTGGTGGCCGCGGCCATCTTCAGGTCTTATTTGTAATAAAGATGATTGATTTTAATCCATACTATCGGAAAGTTGGAGAATTTTTTAGGTGTTATATGTAATATAATATTTTTGTGGGATTATTCCATATAACACCTCAAAAATCTCAAACTTTCCGATAGTATGGATTACAATCAATCGTCTTAATTACAAACAAGACCTGAAGATGGTGTGACATCACCGAAACATTTCACCGTAATAGAAGAATAAAGCTGATATAAAATAAGGAGCAGGGAATTAAAAATTAAAAAAGAATATATATCCCTATCATTTATTAATACTTACCAAATAAATATAAACAATATTAAAAACAAAGTATAATTCAACTCTCTCTAAATGGGTTTGTTATATCTGTTCTGAAAGTGCATCATTCGAGCATTGATAAACAATTTTCAACTGTTTGCTTCATTGATCATGGCTCTGGTATTTATCTTTTTGAATATCTACTGTAAGTCTCTTGGGAGTATGTTTGTAGGTAAGATTTAATTGCCTTCCCTTCCCAGACACCTGAGAGGTTGTTGCTACACTACACGATCAAAGACACTGCCGAAACTCGGGGTAATGCGCCTTGGGAAATAGGGTATAGTCTGCGGTGTGGCTTAGGAAAATAGAACCACATCGGTGGTCGAATAGTCTTGACGCGTCACTCTGGTTATTGACTGGATTACTGGAGACGGTAATGTCGGTGCTCGAATACTTGCCGGGTCTTTTTCTTTTCTTTAATGGTTTTTTACTATTTTTGTACACATATGAGAGTACATTTCCTATAAAGCTCTGCCTTCATCATTCCTACTCTATAATGCGTAATTAATTAGTCCGTATAACCTAAATGGGTTATAAAAATGGTATCAAAAACACCAAAAAATATTTATTATAATTCTCACCTCGCAGATTTGTGTATAGTATTTGCGTGAAACCATTAATCATTCAATATTGATATTTATTGTTTCCCTACTATATAAACTACCACCTCTGTGGTCTAATGGTCAGAATTCCTTGCCACAGAGTCCGAGGTCACTGGTTTGATCACCGACGCTTCCATATTCTATGTTCAGCAGTGGACCCGTAGTGGGATTAACTCCATCTCGAGAGCACATATTAGGAGCTACTTTAATAAAGAAGTAGTGGCTCCGGTATGGAAAACTAAGACTAACATGACCACATGATCACATCCGCGAATTTTGGCACTATTTTCACCAACATTTGGCAGTCACTCGGTCCATATAACTCGGTTGTGGTCTGACGGAATTGAGGTTTACTCTACCACATAAAATATTGTTTTATGGTATGAAATGCAATTTTGTTCAAACTGTATATTATATAAATAATGAACCCTTTGTGGTAGAAAGCTTAGCTTACAATTTTCAATTAAGGTATTGTAGCATCCAAAAGGGGCAGATGCCACAAATACATAAAAAAAAAATTATAAGATGGGGGGAGTTTAACCCAGAGCGAGTGCCGAGAAGATCTAGGTTGTAAATGCAACCTAGACATTACAGCCCCACAACTCGCGACCCTCGAACCAGTTGTGTATATTAAATAAGTGAACCACTATCTAATCAGACAGCAAGAGACTGCAGCCTTCCTAAAGTTCATATAAAATTATAATGTTTGATGTGCATTCCTTGGGAATAATGGGACATATATTAGCAAGATAAATAAACAGATCACGGAAAATTGATTTTTATTAACAACGCTCTATTGATGCGTAACAGTTTAAACCATAGTATACAATATAAATTGGTTAAAGGGAACCAATTGAAATATTACATTTAAAGTTTAACATAGCATTCTATACCAGCGTATTGCGTACGCGAGACAAAATCAAAGACTCTACAAATAAAGTCATATGGTACTATTTAAAATAGATAGAACAATAAGGTAAACAAATATCTCTATCTTGAAGAGACGGCCTTCCAGTAATGACAGATATATAACTATTAAATAATATATCATAAAATATTTAATTCCTACATTTACTATCAAAGATTTACTAAAAAATAAAAGGAGCTTTGTAAACGACAATAAACTATCTCAACTTAACCAATTAAAAATACTCTTTTAAGATTTAACCTATTACCAACATATTTCAAATATATAATCGTCAGCCATGAGAAATGGCGCCAAAAGTTGTTACATATACAAATTTATCCTTAGACAAAAACCATAATAAACTCTCGTCAAGACCCAAAAACGGGTATTCGTGAAAGTTATTAGAATAATTCTCAAAATTATCATGATCAAAAACTTATCAAACCTATCGTAATATCAATTATATTTTTGATTAGGCGCAAAGACCTCGTAATACCAAAGAGTAAAAGAAATGCTCCTAACCATACTACGTAACGTTATTAAATTTAAATGTGTGGCCAAAAAGAGAATTTAGAAAAATAATTATGATATATAAAGTTCCATAAGCCGAAACAGAATTTTGATCTTACATTTCTATAGACGGAGAAAGCCGGAGCTTTGTGTTATTCCTACTAAGACATAGGCCCAATTGTGACGATATCGGTACAGAAAGCATAATATATACACAACTCAGTGGAGGAAGACAGGAGAAGGGGGGAGGGTAAGTTCTGGACTACAATGGAAGAATGTGGCAGCATCGGGAACATTCTAGTACGGAGACTCGCCACTGCGCATGCCCGGCCAAGCCAGCAGCCGCTCAGATTGCCATGCCTTACGCTCTTTTAGTGTTCTGTTAGGCCGGGACAGTGAATGTTCGTCCGGAGGACTTGAGCCGTTGTTCCATGCAGGTCTCGTCAGGAGGTGAATGCGGTAAGTTTCTTCTATAATGTTGTTGTTTACGTCTGTCTTGTAAGTCCAATGCTACAGTATAGCTTATAAAATAAGTTTATAGGGTAGATCTTAAGATAAGACTGTTTTCTACTTTATACTTCTTTCATAATTTTGCACATTTTTTAAAAGTTTATTTTAGTGTATGGCTTTACTTACTGGAAGGAGCATGACATACAGGTTAGGTAGGTCACCTGATGTGTAGACTATCAGCTACTCTGGTGGCACAGAGCGTTGCCCAGGATCCACCATAGGAGGTTGTCTACACGTCACACCCGCAATGATATAATGGGACGATAGTGAATATGAAGCTACGGAGTCTTAAATATAGCTTAAGCCTAACCAACCTAACCCTGATGACCCTTGAGATCATTCCCCTTAATAGAAAAATACCCATGGTATCAGCCAGGAACTGAACCCGGGACCCCATAGGTTCGTAGACAGGTGCACTGACCACTACACCGTAGGACCGGATCATACATTGATTAAGAAGGGATGGGAAAGTGGGAAATATTGTCACAAACTAATTTTTATATATTTATCTATTTTATTATAATTTTTGTTTTATTTTTGGCAACGTATTATTTTTTTAAAGTTGGTCACTCAGGGAGTTTGGTTTATTTATAGTATACTAAATACAACTAAAGTGCATGTTTAAGTCTCACTTAAGGCGTATGGAATCCTAACGCCAGCCCTGCTTTGTGATGAATGAATTGAATGAATGAAAACTTGTTTTATATGTATTTTCTAAACCCATTCTACTATTATTTTTCAAGAATAGAAATAAGAAAAAAATATCAGTAAATGTTTTGACTAATGGCATGATTTAAAAGTTCAAAACAAATTTATACTACGTGTAAAAAATACTATATCAAACTATAATATAAATTTAAAAGTAACTCAAACACCACATAAAGTGTTATATACATGACTGTGGTTTTATATTTATCTGTAATACGTCTCAATTATAGCTAAGATTTAAATTTTGAGTATTAATATAAAATATGAATGTGCATTAAAAGTGGTTGTGTTACATGAAATATGAAAACCCAATTAACCTTCCCTACAAATCCCTAACCAGTCTATGAACTATACACCCAATTTCATACCATACCTTTTCCCCCCATCCCACAATAGAAAATTTTAAAATTATTTATTCACATTGTCTAGTTAATAAATTACTTTATTTTATTAACAAAAGGTATAAACTTTAGGTTATTTCTCTCCACCTCTTACTACCGACTCAATTTATCCACATTTTTACAATATTTAGGAATGGATTAAATAAAAATAGTTTAGAGGAATTGTTCTTAGATTTTGGTATAGCTGACAGGGGGAAAATATTTAAGAAGTCAAATTCCAGGAACAGTTATTAGGGACTGGATTCCCAAACAATGGCAATTAAAACAAGACAAAATGATGTATACGTTATTGTGCTCACAGGTGTGGGTTTATGGATATTATTATTATTAGCACCGCGTCTTACTACCCGTTCGGGTTATACGCACTTACGCTAATGTGTAATGGTAGGGTGATTGTGAGATGAAACGGAGGACCTACAGTTTAACGTGGAATCCGAACCACGGTGGAGGCCTGGCATTCCCCACATTCACAAGATGTCTCGTCAGAGGTGAAGGAAGGGTTTGGTAATCAGATAAATCTGTGCCGAGACCGAGGATTGAACCCCGGCCGCCAGCACAGAAGTCAGACACCTTACTCCTAGACCGTTTATGGATATTAAAAATATGTTCGTAAAATCAGTTTCAAAATTTATACAGCGCTATTAAATTTTATTTTCATAGATAAGCCTTTGATTTATATTCTTTATTTTAAATTACACTCCATGAGCATTAACACACATCCTAATTCTTGTATTATCCTTGAAAGTAGATGCATTGTATATCTTCATCTTTGATCAATAATTTAATAGCCCTATTTAACTAGGAAATGGGTGTACCTGCACTTCTATTCAGAATTACGCATTCCATGCTTGCAACTACCTAACTCCTTCCTCGGTGGTTTCGTTGGGGGTAAAATGGAACGATGGGGTTAGGGAAGTGTGGGAGGAAGTAAAAAAAAGGGGGGTTTGGGAGGGTAGGAGTTGAAATTGCAGAGCTCTGCCAACCAATTTGCTGAGAAGAAGGTGGATAGTGAAAGAGTAAAAAAAATAAAATAAAAGGGAAAGGGCCAAGATTAGAAATATGGGTATTTTGACCCCGTTAACGGCATACATTAAATCTAAAATGTGAGAGTGGTTAAGAGTAGGAGGTTGTAGGATCTCTTTATATATGTATATATTCCCTCTCCCTCTACCGTACCGCAAACCCTTTCCTCCCAGTGGCTAAAGTGAACTCAATAATTCAGATTGGTGTATGACTATATATTTTCGCCCACTTTATATTCTGACTTCCTCACTAATAAACGTTTGAGAGATCCTTTGCTAAAATCATCTATTCTTAGCTTGTAACGACCGAATTTATGTAACTATTAAGATTGACCTTGAAAATTAGACGTGAGCTTGTAATGACCAAATTTATGTAGGAATTAAGATTGACCTTGAGACGTATCCTTAGTTTATTCAATAGCTCTAATTTGTAAAGCGATTATATATATATATATATATTTATATTTAGTGTTACATTTTTAGTGTTATTTCTTGAAATATTTTTTTGACTTTGCCTTATAATGAATTACTGTCATAATTTGTGATGGTGAATTTTTTTTGAAAACGGTATACTTAATGAAATCTTAGTGAACAGGACTAAACCAATACAGTTATTTGCTTATGTACTTAAATATTCTATTTATTTATTAAGATTATAAAAAAATACCCCCATAGGTCCAACTAGTCTGGCTTACTTGTGATGGGGAGGTACTTAGGTACTTAGAATGTATGTTCCTAAATGTGTTCCTACTTTCCTTCCATGGGAATGTGGATACATTTCCTTTAAATTGTACCTTAATCACATTAATGTAATTAAATTAATATAATAAGGTTAACTTTGAAATGCAATTCGATACCTAAGCTTAGTGGGGTTCGATTCTCGTCATGGGTGAAAGGTTATCACTGGTGGAATGTGGATTTACCTTTTCACATTTATAAATTAACGGTCAGAGACTAGATGTTGTGGCTGTCCTAGTCTTAAATTAGATTATGAGGCATATGAAGCTAGGACAGGCCTAGCAAGCCCGTAGTGGAAAATTTATGACATGAATAAAAAACTGACCAAGGCCACAGGCTGGAAACAGAAATGGACGTAATCAAAAATCTTCCAAAAGCAGTTGTACAAAGTAAACCAAACGTATTTGTAAAATTAGGTTGATATGTAGGTATTTTTCTTAGCGCTGTGTCTAATTACCCGATCGGTTCATACGCTCCTATACTAATTACTCTTATGGTTTTAGGGATCAAGAGTTTTATGTGTATATAGGCAGTGTACCCACATTTTCGTGGAAGGAGAGTGAAAAATCAATTTTGTTAAGTCCTCTTAAAGTACACCAAACCAAAATTATATCCTCATCCTCCCCGTCATCAGCAGCTTAGTCTACTGTGAGAGTAGTGTGTTAGATCACGCAGCCACCGAAGTGGGTTAGCTTGAAACTACTTTATTCATAAACTTTACTAGCACGTAATTTAAAAATGTTATAAATATAATATTTATATTGTATTCTAATTTCTAAATTCCTTAATAGTATATCAAATATCTTAGAATTAATTATTTTCACAAATGTATCTAAACTATGTATATATATTACTTACATATACTACACGATCAGTCAGACTGTAAGTATTAATAAAGTAATAATTAATACTGACAGTATGATTGATCGTGTAGGGTCAGTACTGATAGACTGATGGCCGTACTGATTAAAATACTGATACTGATTACATTTGTGATACGAATTTTTTGATAACATAAGTCTCAGTCGATGAGTCTTGCAAGTGGTGAGAGAGACTGACATTAGTACTGAACGTTTTATCATCAGTATTTCCTTCAGTCTCAGTAGCAAACATAGACTGCCCACACCTTTTTATTATCATCCATGATGTTGCACGCTGCGTACAGGGGCTAGACTGATAAAAATAAATGAAACAAAGATTGACCATGTACAGTTTCGTTGTAAATACTGATGCGTACTGACAGTCAGACTGTCAATCTTAGGACTGACAGTCTGACTGAACTTGTAGGGGCCCTATTACTTACTACCCGCCTCGGTGGCGTAGTTGGCTAACGTGCTTGTCGTGTTGAGCTCGATTGCCGAGGACGGGGAGATCGAGAAATCTCGGTCGGGTGAACTGGGGGTGGTTTTTCCTAAATGGTTTTCCACTCTCCCTCCACGCAAATTCGGGTTCACTTCCTCTAACGCAACCTTCCCAATTCCTAATCCATTAAAGTAATTAGTACTGAAAGCGTATAACCCGAACGGGTAGTAAGACGCGGTGCTAAATATTATTATACTATTACTTACTCACTCTAATAGGAGCTTTAAAACTCATTGCCACACTTACAAAATTGCTCCACCTATCACTATCTTGAGATTTTTATATCCAGTCCACCTCATTGCACCCTATATCTTTCAGATCCGATCTAATGTTATCTTACCATCTGCGTCTAGGTCTTTCCAATGGTCTCTTCCCACTGAGTTTACCAGTCAGTAACTTTAAAAAAGATGTAGAATCTCTCGTTCGCGATGTGTATTAGTTTAAAAATTATGTTTTTTACAGACTGATTCATTTCGAGTCAAAGTATCAACCTGAACAGCAAATAAAATTACCGTACAACAGTAATGTTTCATTAGAGAAAGATGCGTTGGTTGATTTAGAAAAAAATTGCTGAATATTGGGTGAATTTAATTAAATATAATTGATATTTTTTCAATATAACTTTATTGATTAGTCTTATATAAACATGAGGACCTCCTAATTGTTCAATAATGGACCATACTTTTTAAACATCTTATTAATATTAATCCTTTTTTAAAATTAATGAAAAAACACTATATTATGCGATATATTAAAACTAGTGGATGTTGCCAAAAGAGGAAAATTTAAATATCTTAGACGTAGAAAAGGGTAGAGATAAATTCGTTTACCAAACTATAATTTACAAGTGATATATTAAAATATTATTCACCCCAATTAGTTTAGATAAACTATTAATATATTGGTGGCCGAGGTTCAATCCTCGGTCCCTGCACAGATTTATCTGATTACCAAACCCTTCCTTCACCACTGACAAGACATCTGGTGAATGTGGGGAATGACAGGCCTCCACCGTGGTTCGGATTCCACGTTAAACTGTAAGTCCTCCATTTCATCTCACAATCACCCTAACCATTACACATTAGCGTAGGTGCGTATAACCCGAACGGGTAGTAAGACGCAGTGCTAATAATAATATTAATATATATATAAATTTTAAAGTATATTTTGTAATAGAACATGCGTCGAATTTCTTCCCTAAGATACACAGAAGACTAATACAGACTAAATAAACTAACATCAAGGGTGAACTAATACTTATTAGTTGCTAACGTTACCTTAGATATTAGCCTTTTCTATCCAGTTCTGAAGAACCATTCCCTTTCCTAAAGTACACCATTCACCGCCAAGCTTGAACAACAAATTCTAGGAAAGCAAGGTAACAAAAGAAGGCGGCTAGAAGATACAAGTCTGCCGATTTGACTACTTACATTTCGAGTATGTCTAGCAAACGAGAAATCTAAATTCGTCTTATATTGGCGGAGAGTTTAAACTAAATGGAGATTACATATGAAATTATTATATATGAAATGTATTATTTAATGTAAATACTATGAGGTATTTTACTGTAATCTAAAACATCCATTTTACACAAACAATTTACTAAAATAATATCTTTCGTCATTCCACCGAAGGAAATATCAACTATTGAATTGTTTTTTTGCCATCTCAATCAAATAATAATGAGAAAGCAACAAAAGTAGAAATTGTATGATTTTTGAAAAATGGGAACTTGACAAAGTTATTTTCTGTTTAAGTGATGCCAGCCAATTTTAAAACGGTAATATTGTTTTTGACGCACGATGGGATAATGAATACCTCAAAAGCTCTACGGGCACTTTTGCTTCAACTAGAAGGATGTTTAGTCATT
Source organism: Timema douglasi (assembly GCA_901482245.1). NCBI lineage: Eukaryota > Metazoa > Arthropoda > Insecta > Phasmatodea > Timematidae > Timema > Timema douglasi. The sequence continues at coordinate 13,419 of CABEEJ010000751.1, forward strand.
CAACACCAACTCACAAGTCCTAAAAAAATTAAAGTCAATTGAGCATATTTCTATTTATTTTTTGTTCGGTGATTTTAAACCACATCTTAAACTGGGTAAGATTAGAGCTTATTCTATTACAAACACACACATTTTAACAAAATTTGAGCTTAGGACATTAAATCTAATTTCTTATCACTTACACCATTTATTGGATGAAAAAATATATATTTAATTCTAATAAACTTAACATATATTGTTAAAATAATAGTTATGAACATAAATTTATTTAATGGATAAAATATGATCAAGTATTGTTCATTAAAGACGTGCATATTTGTGATGTTACGGCAGGTCAAGATAGGATTTTCCATGTTAATGAATTTACGTTTTATTCAGAGAGTTTAAAAGATATAACGTTGAAACAAAGACTATAAATTATTTAATAATTCTAAAAATAGTCCTGCATCGTCACAAAATTATTATTTTGGTTATTAAGTACGTTTAATGTAAACATATTTTTATAAATCCTCTAAGACTTAGGTTATTTGTCTTGGTCACGAAAATGTCCTGTAGGAGTCTTCCTTCTAGGATGTAGATTAAAAATATCCGTGGTAGCATATGTGTATCTAGAATAGGAAACAAGGAAAAGGTAAAATTAGAAAACAAGTCAATGTTGTCAAGAAGCCAATATTAAAGTAAGTGTGTCAACTCGTCAGTGGAAGAGGGACATTTTTATCAACACACAGTCAAGAGCTCTCTCTCTCTCAGGGTTAACATCTCAATTTCTTTCTTCTCTTTCTATTTCTCAGGATAACATCTAAGCGTTATAGTGCTTAGACTGCTTAGGTGCATCAAGTTAAGATGCAACCCGCTTCCCAAAATGGCTTCGAGTTTCCCACGTAGGTAACTTCGTTAAATTTAATCATTTTTGGTAGTTATGTTTATAATATTCAACCTGTAATTAGCTCAGACGTCACTAGGTAGTGAAGAAGCCGAAACATGTTAAAAATAATTGGTATAATATATGTATATAAATGTTTAAAATATGTGTTTCCAAAATCGTGTACATTGTAAAAACATTGTTCCACATTATCTGGTTCCCAATCTAAGAATGTTGTTCTCCTTGTGCTATTCTCTTCATCATCCCAGTATGCTGTGGGTAAGACACAGGTAATAAATGGGTATTTTTGGAGTCAATTTCCATAATTTGTTTTAAGGGTCTCTGAACTAAGTCCGGTGTTCTAGATTTTTTTTTAAGGGTTTTACTCTTGTTATTGCTTACCGACTGACTAACCAGACAGATATTAGTTGGAGATGTGTATTTAGTAATGAGTTTGTTTATCTGGGCTTAAAGCGTGGGGTGTTTGATATTTAGTAATGAGTTTGTTTCTCTGGGCTTAAAGCGTGGGGAGTTTGGTAGCCTCTTAAAGGCAACATTTGGAGGTAATTGTATGGTTATAGGATATTTTCATATTCCTATTTATTAATGTGTTTAGTATTTTTAATTTTAATTTTGTAATATATAATTAATAATGATAATAATAATAATAATAATAATAATTAGCACCACGTCTTACTACCCGTTCGGGTAATAAGTTTTAATTACTAATTACTATAATGGATTAGGAATTGGGAAGGTTGAATTAGAGGAAGTGAACCCGCATTTGAGTGGAGGGAGAGTGGAAAACCATTTAAGAAAAACCACCCCCAGTTCACCCGACCGAGATTCGAACCTCGATCTCCCCGTCCTCAGCAGTCGAGCTCAACACAAGCGCGTTAGCCAACTACGCCACCGAGGCGGGTTAATATATAATTAAATATACATAAAATGTATTTATAAATTAAGGAATTTATTTTGGGTCATGGGTTTACACCATTAAACAAAATCAAGAAGGTCTCTACTTGAATATTGTCTGAAGAGTATAATTCGTAGCTTTGATTTAACACTGAAGTACTGGTTTATAATTTGGCGTTGTCTTGGCTGCCTACGTCACGATATAAAGAGCGGGGCTGGGGGTAACGGGAAAGGAGTGTAAAGGGTTAGTAAAGGGTTTGGGGGGAGGGGGGTAAGTTGGGGTGGAACCTGCCACCACCAGAAGATGAGCGAACGAAAAACGAGGCCAGATATAATATCTAAACATATATAGGTGAATGTATGCTTTAGGTATTATAGAAAGGACCGTAAGTACATCTCAATAGTTGTGGGATGGATTTATAAAGAAAGAAAATATACGTCAGGACAAATTCCAACGAATATTATTTCTCTTAATAATAAATCCAAACTTTCTGTTTTATGAAAAATTTTACTTTGTTTACTATACTTTTTTATCTTGAAAAGTTGTTCGTCGTATACCTAAACTTATTTTGAAGTAGTCTATTTTAATAAAAAGTTGGTTAAATAGAATTTATTAATTAAATTTGAAGTTAACTTTAGAAGTTTGAGATTTATTGATCATAATTTTAACTAACCTCGCTTAACGTTCTAGGACAAATATATTTTAAGAATATATAAATTATTCCTAAATATATGTTCTTATTTATGTAAATATAATTTTGATGGGCAATGTAAATTAAAAATAAATTTTAATGTGTGTTCAGCTAGAATATTATAATAAAATAAGATTAAAATAAAAATGAACAGGTTTTTAATACAAGTTGAATTGTGTGTTTTATACGTTGGTCTAAATTAAGACAATGTGAGTTTGTAATTCACTTTTTGTAAAAGCTAGTATAAGACGGTAATTAATAGGTTATTTTTAATAACATTTTTAAATATTATATCACAATTTCAAAGCATCTGGATTAATTAATATTTGGAATAATGGATAGGTATTATTATTTTACATTTACAAGTGTAATAGTGTGAAAATATGATAGCTTTTGACTTAAATACAATTCTCTTCTTTGTATAACCGTGATAAGTAATATGATAAAATACCATTAGAATTTGAACTATTACTAGATTACAAGATAACATAAATAAAAACACTTTGATATGGAATATTACGTAGAAACTTATTATTGATTTATTTTGCTATTGAAATAATAAACTAACACCCGCCTCGCTGGCGTAGTTGGCTAACGCGCCAGTCTTGTTGAGCTCGGCTCAGGGAGACTGAGGTTCGAATCTCGATCGGGTGAACTGGGGGTGGTTTTTCCTAAATGGTTTTCCACTCTCCCTCCACGCAAATGCGGGTTCACTTCCTCTAATTCAACCTTCCTAATTCCTAATACATTAGAGTAATTAGTACTTAAAGCGTATAACCCGAACGGGTAGTAAGACGTGGTGCTAAAAATAATAAACTAACAAGACGTTTAGTTTTTTAAGAGCAATTTAAATCTCACTTAACCATTTATTAACTAAATTGTAATGAGTCTATTCCATTTTAACAATACTTTGAAAATCTGTAATCATTTTATTTTTATCTTAGAATAAATAACGTTTTATAATATACGACATTTGAGCTATTGTAGCTATTTTAGATTTTCATTGAAATATTTTATTACAAATTTCAAACGTGAATCATTTAAGCTCTTTCAAACTATGAAATTATTATCCCTTTTCAAATAGGGGGTATTCAGATAAATAAACACAAATATTTCAAGTTGATATCCCAGTTATTCATTTGTCAAGAATTCATAAAAAAACTCTTTTATGGATTGATGCTTGAAGTTGAATAAAAGGGGGAAAACATGATAAATTATGTGAATGCACTAATTAAATGAGAACCATATTTGGAATGTTCATTATTGAAGTCATTTAAAATGAACAATCAATCTTATATAATATTAGGTGAGGGATAAATTAAATAATTATAAATTTAAAATATTAAATGATAGGCCTGTTTATTCTTTACTTTGGTCACTGAAATATTAGTTTCAAAAACACACATAAAAATGTGCTAGCCAGTGTATTTTGATGAATATATTAAATTGTTAAAGTGTTTAAACCCAAATAAGATGAATTTTGTAAGTTAAAGTGATGTGTTTTAACATGTTATGTAATTTTGGGTGTAACGCATCCTTAATCTGAAAGAAAGTGTAATTTTTGATACCATACATGATAAGCTACGTTGATTAAATTAAAGTGTATTAAGTGTCTAACACATATTATGAAAATAAATTTACTGTGTTAGAAAAACAAGAGGCTTTGTAAGATATTTGGTCTAAAAAAATTACGATGATACTAGAAAGTGGACAAGGTTACATAAAGATAAATTACATACACTGTACTCATCCTAATACATTGTTATATTAATCAAATCTCGTAGAATATGTTAGGAAGAACATATATAGCGAATCGAATAATCTAGAACCATGTTAATGGTATTGGCTATATGGAGATGAAAGTTTAAATTTGTAATGAGGGGGCCTGGATGCAACTTTCTCGGTGACCTGGCGGTCTAGGGGTAAGGTGTCAGACTTCTATGCTGGTGGCCGTGGTTCAATCCTCGGTCCCGGCAAAGATTTATATGATTACCAAACCCTTCCTTCACCTCTGACAAGACATCTTGTGAATGTGAGGAATGCCAGGCCTCCACCATGGTTCGGATTCCACGTTAAACTGTAGGTCCTTCATTTCATCTCACAATCACCCTACCATTTCACATTAGCGTAAGTGCGTATAGCCCGAACGGGTAGTAAGACGCGGTGATGATAATAATAATGTAACTTTCTCAAGATAAGAATATTGTACTATTTTTAGTGCAGAAATTAATTTTTGAATTCCTATTGCCATAGAGAAAGTTATGCTAGTTAATTTAATTCAACAATTTACATTAATTCTATTTCAAAAATATTATTATAAATTTACCCTTTTTCAATAAGACCAATATCCAATTATTATCCAGTATTTAGCACTTCAAACATTTAGGACCATAATCTATAATCTATAAAAATAAAATTTACATAAAAATTCTAGCATACGTGAATTATTGGTGTAAGAAATTAATAAATAACTATGCTGGACTCTGGTGATTAGTCTGTAGGGGTTTAAATCTTTGACTGATAGGGTGAGGATGGATTTTATATCAATTATTTACCACTGTACCTCTACGGAAAGATGTTAGAATTTCTTTTAGATTCAGGCTCACTCATTACTTCTCTTAAAGTGAAGTATTAAATGCGTAAATCTCTGATTCATAGTAAATTATAAAATATGGCAATGGGATTTTGGTTTAAGAATAGTTTATTAAATATTTGAGACAGTTTATTTGGAAAATATTACCCGCCTTGGTGGCGTAGTTGGCTAACGCGCTAGTCGTGTTGTGCTCGACTGCTGAGGACGGCGAGACCGAGGTTGGAATCTCAGTCGGTTGAACTAGGGGTGGTTTTTCCTAAATGGTTTTCCACTCTCCCTCTACGCAAATGCGGGTTCACTTCCTCTAATTCAACCTTACCAATTCCTAATCCATTAGCGTAATTAGTACTTAAATCGTATAACCCGAACGGGTAGTAAGTCGCGGTGCTAAATAATAATAATAATTGTAAAACATTCAAATTGATATAAAGCTATACATTAATTACTACACTGAATTTATTGAAAGGAAATTGCAGCCATTTTCTCAATGGTGATTGAACCTAATGCAAAATACTATTGGTTCTAGGTCCTTGAGGTTAATTTATGTGTAGGATTATTTATTAATAGTCGTGGTGCTATAATTAATGTAATGCCCTGATTTTTTATTCAACTACGCCCTCCAGAAATTAATTTATTTTATCCTCATTTTTCAGTAATGATTTTATTGAATTAAAAGTGGATTTATTTATCACATAATTTTCATTGAGAACATTTAAAATATATTGTTTATTAGCTATTCTGCTTAAATATATTACTGATGAATTTTGAGCTTGGGTAAAAACTGAAGGCAGGGATTCTTTATGGATATGTTATATTATTATTATTATTATTAATATGGTGGGGATGATCAATATCACATTTCAGACATATCTTGACGTGTGAAATCTTGTGTACAAATTCCGTTGAACCTGAGTGAAATAAGTTCAATTACTTTAATCTTTAAATGTCCTAGCAAAACTATTTATTGAGGTGAAATATTGATAAAATTGCCAATTTGTATAACAATTAAATTAATAAATTGAATATAAAACAACTTATTTAAACATTAAGAACCATCCTTCTAACAATTTTTTTTAAGAATTTTCCCAAAAACACACCAAATATATTCTCTACAGTAGGTCATCATCAAAATATATTACTTTTGGGTGTAGAAAACAATATTTATAATAAACAAATTTATTCTATTCATCCTTACTGTAAGAAAAGAATAGTGCAACTTCAATGTTTGTTTAGTTATTGTACATTTCTACGACAAAATATTCAATTAAATCCTTAAAATCCTAGCTCATGGACCATAACTACATCCACTAATTCTCACAATAATTAGCGGGGAAGTCGTTGATTCACCACAATTTATGGATAATGAATCAGTCGTACGAGCTGGGTGACACGTTTGATAAAAAGTCATTCAAGGTCTTGTTTCTTGCTGATAGCTATATTGTGCACGTATATGATGTATAGATTTGTTGGTTTATGTGACTATATTGCAGCCGGAACATTGTTGAACATTAAAGAGTAGTTTATTAATTTAGAAAGGCTTAGGTCTTATAATTTATTGCACGAATATTTTAAACATAGCATCTCATACTAATCAACGTGCACTATTAAAACAAGATATTTTAATATTTATTCATATTGAAAACTATAATTTTGGAATCAAACGATTATCCAGTAAAACTTATGAGAAAGGTGTAATTTTAAATTTACGTAAAGATGCTAACATACAAATTATTATTATTATTATTATTATTATTATTATTATTAGCACCGCGTCTTACTACCCGTTAGGGTTATACGCACTTACGCTAATGTGTAATGGTAGGGTGATTGTGAGATGAAATGGAGGACCTACAGTTTAACGTGGAATCCGAACCATGGTGGAGGCCTGGCATTCCCCACATTCACAAGATATCTTGTCAGAGGTGAAGGAAGGGTTTGGTAATCAGAAAAATCTGTGCCAGGATCAAGGATTTAACCCCGGCCACCAACATACAAATTGATTAAGGTAAAAATATGTCAAAAAAGATTTGCAAATAATTTTATATTTGTATAATATATAAATGGGCATTTTAGTATGCTAATTACATGTAATAGATTGATCACAAAAGAGTGTATTAGTAAATATTATAAAGGAAATCTACTACTGTACGGCATTGTGAGTTCTATTAGCTAATTTTTAACTCCAAGAAAATGGCGTTACTTAAAATATTTTATAAGTTAAATCATTATTTTAATTAAAACAATGTTTTTATTAGGCCAATTACGTTTGTACCTAATATAACTTGAGAAACCTTTTCCTTAGCTTCTTCATTTTAAATATTTAAAGTAAAGGTGTAACATTTTTTTTAGGAATTTTATCATCTTTGTAAGGCTAAGTGGCCACCATTATTGTCACCAGCGACTATGGTGCCCTTCTTTGCTTTTACTTCTTCTTCTGACACCTCCTTTACCCCCTTTCAGAGCCCGTTTTCGGCTCCTTAGACGCCTTCAAACGGGTGGGGTCGTTAATCAGAACTTAAGAGGGACTCAGCAAGAAACTTATTACAACCTCGTTAAACCTGTCTTCCTCTAACCCTCCCTCCACTTCCTCTTCTTTCTAATCTCTCTACCCTACCTCCATAGAAGTTGGGTGTCTGCCCCCATCCCCTCTCCCCCTCCCTACTTCCAAGCTGCAAACCGATGTGTCTTGTTTGTCAGTTCGTTTGTTGATTAGTTTCCTCTGCCTCGCCGCCCGCCCTCCTCAACCAAGCTTCCCACTCAAAGTATCGGCACAAGTCTTGCAATATTGTTGCTCTCCTCGGTTTGCAAAGTTAATCAGTGACGCCCTTCTACTCTGTTTATCCTCCGTTTCTTTCTAGGTTTGACGTTTCGTGACGTTTGGAAAGTTGTTAGATTTGAACAAGGGACGTATACACAGTCAAGGACAAACTCTTGCGTATTTACTTAAATTCTATTTTTGTGTCAGAGTGCCTTTAAAACGCAATAAATATTGTGATATTCAAACATAAAAAAAGCACTTGAGGCTTTCACCCTTACCATACTCGTACAAAATAAATTTCTTTTATCAGGTTTTATGATTCTATATTTATGGGCATACTCGTCAGTGACTTGCACATATGGAGGTTCTTCATCTTGTGCTTAACGACGTAGTCTTACTCTCCTACACCCACACTAATGTTGATGCACCCCCTCTAAGCTAGTTTATTCAGTCCTTGTCTTTAGATTACTCTATAAATCAACAGTATAATATAGCGTATTGTGAAAATAATAAAACTATTCATTTCCGTACTCTTTCTTCTAATCAAACCAGACCAACAACATTCTACGGGTCGGTGACCTGGTGGTCTAGGGGTAAGGTGTCAGACTTCTATGCTGGCGGCCGGGGTTCAATCCTTGGTCCCGGCAAAGATTTATCTGATTACCAAACCCTTCCTTCACCTCTGACAAGACATCTTGTGAATGTGGGGAATGCCAGGCCTCCACCGTGGTTTGGATTCCACGTTAAACTGTAGGTCTTCCATTTCATCTCACAATCACCCTACCATTACACATTAGCGTAAGTGAGTATAACCCGAACGGGTAGTAAGACGCAGTGCTAATAATAATAATAATAATAATAACATTCTACGAACTCAATCACATTGTTAAGTGTCACTAAAGTGGAAGTTAAGGACAAACATTTGCTAAATTTAGTTGTGGAAACCTAACCGTCCCCGATCTAAATATCGTAGGTTAAGACTGATATAATACAGGTCTTGGGAACCCTTGTTTGATCCCATATGATGTGAAATACAATAAAATATTATAGTATAGCTTAATCTTACTTTTATTATTAAAGTATTGATAGAATTGGTTTTTTTAAATAACATTATGGGCTCGTTTAAATCATTAGTTGGCGATACAATATTATATCAAAATATGTGTGGTAAACTTTCAAATAAAAATGGGATTGTTATCAATCAAATATATTAAAAGTTCAAAAGTGTATCTTGGAAATCTTGGAAACCAAAATTTTCTTTGATTCATCACAGATCAGTTTCTGAAAAAGCATACAAATTTAATTTGATATAATTTAAATATTTAACTTTATTTTTTTAATATTTTTAAAATATGGTTTTTTTTATTGGCAAATATTTGCTTTCGTAGCAAATGTGTATATTTACTCATTGATATTTTATGATTTAAAAAAAATATTGACACACAATTAATGTGCTGTAGATTTTTAAGAAAGAGGTACATTTTAAAAAAAAGGTGGAAATGTAAATATTTTAAACATTTCATCAAACACACAAGTTTATGCATCAAAAGTATTAAAAAAATATGCCTCTAGATTCCATTATTGTAAGAAATACTTTTTTAACTAAGCAAATCTGTTAAAATCTCTGAACCAATAACACAATATGATTACATTCCTAAAAAAAAATTCGCTTATCTAGTTTAGTATAAAATTAGTGTTACATACACAAAGAAAACTTTATAAAAGGCTAAATATGTTTTTTCTTTTTTATAATGAATAAATAGAACTAGTCTTGAAAACATATGTAGTTAAACACAGAAACAATCTATTTACACCAAGAAAAATAATGTTAGTGGACGTTCTGCTGATTAAATTAGTTGAAACCAAACTGTAGTTTTTGTTCTTACAAAATTTCTTAATTTCCAAAATGACAATACCAACGATGGCGTTAGATAAACTTTAAGATAATCCTGACCATATGTGTGTCTCTAAAACGAGAAACTTGTATAAGATTAAAAAAAGAAGAAGATGCAACTTTATCCAGAAAACTTATCAAAACTTTATTAAGTTTCCATACAGACGAGAAATAAACTTGAAAACTTTGCGCACTTCCTCAGTGAGCACGTATAAAACGTATGTAAAAACCGCAGGAGCTGGTTGCCATCTTAACATATATATATATATATATACATACATATTTCTCTCATTAAATTTTTTATTGCGTTTTAAAAAAGAATTGCATTAAAAAGTTAAACTATATCTACATCATTTTAAAGTATTATGCTTGTAATTACGGCAATCGCAAACTTTGATGGCTTGAGAAACTTTAATATCCTTTTCTCTATGTATCTCCTTTTAACGCCTCCTCCTTTTTCAGAAATTCTCGAAATAAGATCCTATTTGAAGGCATCGAAAGGAAAATTATTATTTTAAACACTTTCAGGGGTCATTGAAGTAGGCTATTACTGGATGCCATGTTTATCTTTCTCAGTACTATTACTAGGACATATTCTAAATTTGTATTGATAAATGATTGTAGTTATTTTTTATTAGATTTCTACTCGTCATAAAGGATAAACGCTTTTTAATCAAGCTATTTAAATATGAATGAGTATGGTAAAATTTAGAGGCATTGTACACGCATTTGTTAGGACAGAGATAAGGTATACCCGTTAGTAAAAATTAATTTTGTTTACACATCACAGAGATTTGTACTATATGAGTATACAAGCATGTCAATAAGTTGGTTGCCATCTTATTTTATTATCTAGACAATGGATGTAATTTAAAATATAAGAAATAAAATTACATTAAATTATTTCATGAATATAATTAATAAAATTGACTAATGCTACACGATATCACATACAATTAGAGGCAATTAATATTTTAGCAAATATTCTATACAGTATTAATTAATTAAAGCCATATTTCCCACTACAATAATATTATGATTTACTTTTTTCGGCACGTCATATAATTCGTGTAGGTTATACCATACATTAATTACGCTAATGAAGTAGGAATGAAGAAGGTAGGTATTTAGTGTTGATGTAAACACAATTGCGTGGAGGAACAGTGTGAAGTCATTTAAAAAATTATATATCAATACACCCGACCATAATTCAAGACCTGTTATTTCTATCACTAAAATTATAATCCAACACGCCTTAACCTTTTCGACAATCTATTCTGGTATGAAATAAGGGATTTCTACAATTCATAATGTATAGAAATATTCAGACTGCTTCGTACACTCAGTAGCTTGTCTACGGATGTGGTATCAAAGGAAAAGTATTGTTTGTATATACATTGAAATTATCTTGATAAAAGTAATAATACCGTAATAGATACAATAGAAAAGTATCGATTGTGAAATAACTAGTGTCGAAAGAAAGATATCGTTATCAGTAAAGTATAAATACTTTTTACTTTCTCTTGAAGTCTTGAATAGGAATGTAGTGGGAACGTAAAAAAATAATCAAGCTTTTGGTTCCGATAAATGTCTACGTTTTAAGAGCCCCTGAAATAGGAAAAAAGGTTTCCACGATGATGTTCATCTCTTTGTCTATATCTTTATCTAGAAAAGAAAATTTGCTACCGATCGGGCTGAAACGTGATATCTATTGCTTTCATAAGTCTCCTCCTAAGAGATTATGGAATAAGTTAAATAGCCCTAGAATTAAGGGTAATTTACTGAAGGGCAAAAATCGATAGAGTGAATTTTGAGGAAATCTAATTCTTTTTAATAATTTTTTATCTTGGTATTGTCAAACATTAAAAACAAAAGGACAAAGCTTGTTAACTCATGAACATTATTTTAAGTTCACTTTAAAGAAGCAAAGATTTCTAATTTTGACCATATACCCACAAATATTTCAAATACTAAATCCCTTACTCTTCCAAAGTTGTAATCCTATTGAGAACAAAAATATTTTTAATTTGTAATATATTTTATAAAACTAATAGTTTCTGAGCCATAAACAAACATAAATATTTGTTTGAAGTACCCATTATTGAGAATACACTGACTATATAAAAATGTCTAAGGACCGTTTTAATAAAGGCTTAGTAAAAGTATACTTATTGGATTTTGTGCATAAGCTGTAAACCTTTATTTCATGATCAAATAACTTACTAAATATATTTTGAAATTTAACGTTGTAAGAACGGACAAGTTATTTCAGTTTTATCAAGCTAAATTTTATTTAAACTGATATATTTTTATAAAATTAATTTAGTTAGCTCTAAAAATAATTTATTAAAATTAATAAGCGTGCAAATATCAGAATATAGTCAATAACAAGGAAAACAATAAGAATTCTTCTGTTCAAGAACTACTAGACTTGCTTGTATGTATTTTAAAGACTATTAATAACTTTTATACAAATAATACTTAATCCCACAACTTCATACATTATTAAGAATATTCAAGTAACTCCCCCTTAAACCATTTTATGTGAAATGTCTATTTGCTTTATTAATAACAATAAATTATGTTTCTTAAACCAAGATCTAAAAGGTACTATTTTCAGTATAAAACTTTGTGTATCTAGCAAATAATATTACAAATATTTAAATATACTAGATCGTCTTCTTTAAGATAATATCAACCAAATGATAATAATTTTTATTTCTAAATAAATGTTTGAAAACGAAATATGATTATAAAATTGGGCTTAGAACTTGTTTTTTCAGTTCTTGGGAGAAAACACAGTTATTTACTTAACAAATGTTAAGAAATTATTTTCTAATTATATGGTGACATTTTGGAAGATTTTAGCTCCCAGACAAATATGTTTTAAATATAAGATAATATATGAATATATAAAAACTCTTAATATAACTTATAAAATTGTATTAGAAAAATAGTTATAGTTTTTAAATTCTTTGCTAAACTCTAAATGTTGATCTATTATTTATTAAAATAAGCACCATATATCTTTTTTATTCTAAACATTCTTATCAAATTTTGAGTACAAGAATAATACGTAAGGTAGCTGTAATTAAGGTTAGAATTTTATGGCTTTATATACATTAAAGCTTTTCTTCTCCATTTTCTTTTCTATAGCGAAAAAAATAGAACTACTACCTTACTTGACTTTCTTCTTGTCCCTGAGGTGATGTACGATAAAGAAGAGCCTTATGTTTTAAAATTACTTAATTCCTTGTAATAATTATTTTAATATTTTAATAAGCACTTCTTAAATCAACTGACTAGATTTTTACATTTCTTGTATACATTTATTATGTTCTCTTAGTGTGAAAATATATAGCTACACAACAAATTGATTTGCCCATAGATTTGTTCATATATGGTATATGTATATCAAAATGTATTGCTATAAAAATTGTGCAATGTTGCTATTTTTAAAGTGAATATTATTTTACACTTGCACCACTGTAAAAACTAATAACTGCCAATTTCAAATATCAATTTTTCGATAATGTATCTTCCTTACTAGAGATATTTCTTGATAAAGTAAATAGGATACATTCTATCCAACCTCCTATTTATCTATTTTACTAGCTTGTATAATTTATATACGATAAACAAACTACTTGAAATTAATATTTTGGTTAATTTATTTATTATTAATGATTTACGTTAAGGCTTAAATCTCAAAATATTTGTTTTCATGCATTGAAATAAGTTTATTTAATATATGATAGTAACGTATTTAAACTAAACTATATTGTTTTTATAATTACCTTTCCTAATCTTAACTATTTTGAGAAATCAATTGGAAAAATATTCAATCTGATTTCATGATATTATGTAGTAGATAAACTGGAAATAAGCTCTTTTTTCTTGGACTAGAATTATAGATAAAGACGTATTGTCCCTGCTGTGGCATGGCTATTTGCATTTTAATGCTTGCTTTTAAAAGTGGTGCAGGGAATGGTTAGTTGGAAGTTTGAAGTTATAACTTTCGACAAAATGCCAAAAAGTACACGCTTGGGGTTTTTAAAATGAAAAGCGTTCTTTAAAACTTAAATTTATCTCTTATAGCAGAAATTAAAAAAAAAAGAGTATGTTAATAACCACTGGAATCTTGTAATTTGTTTTTAATATTTTAAGGTGTGTTTAAAAACTTTGATTATTTTGGGGGAATGGGACTATCATAGTGTTATTTTGAAATTGATTTTTATATTATATCTAAACGGTCTCGGGAAAATAATAAAATATTGTTCATAAATTGAGTTTAAACAATAGACTAACTGCAATTAACCGGCGTTGCTTCGGTAGAAAACGAGTCGCTATTTAACCACAAGTGATAGTGAATGATATTACACCTTGCCACTGGGAAAAATATAAATAAATCTCAAACTTCATCAATTCCTAAGGTTTAAAACTTCAAGATTTGCATAGAGTTCTATCTAAACTAAATAAATTTAATGTAAATCAAACATAAATAATACCACTAAAGATGCAAAATTATTATTTAAAAAATTTATGTTGAATCAACTGCAATATAATATCACTATTTAGAGCATATGTTGTATAAAATTTTCCTTAATAGTAGATGAATTAATATAAAAAATCCCTGTTTATTTTAAACTTAATCACTCTATGGCATTAGGAACTCGAAAGTTAATTGCTTCATTTAAAAAAGTAAGACCCCTATCCCTATCTAGAGCTAGTTCTATTCAGTCCAACTTATTATGCATCATCATATCTTGAGCTAGTTATATCCAGTCAACCTCACTACACCCTATCCTTATATAGAGCTAGTTCTATGAAGTCCACTTTATCACACCTTATCCTTATATTGAGATAGCTATATCCTGTCCACTTCATTACGCCCTATTCCTACCTTGAGATAGTTCTATCCAGTCAAACTCATTACACCCTTTCTATACCTTGATCGAGTCCAACTCATTACACTCTATATTTTTCAAGTATATTCAAGCGATATCCTTTCATCTGAGTCCAGGCATTCTTACATTGGGGTTTGGTCTTCTTCCATTTAGTTTTACAATCGGTACCCCAACCAAAGTTCTAGAACTTACCATTCGCTCTACATGTCCTCACCTTTCTTTTGAACTAAATTTATTAAAAAATAAATATAAAATAATTTAAAAACTTTCTCGAACGTTTGTTTTTATATAGTCGTGTATGTTTGGATATCATATTTGAGATAAAAAGTTTTAATGAATTATTGACTTATGCCTCATATATTATTTGAAACTTTCAGTGTTTGTAATGGTAATTTAAAATAATTTATTACCCCTTTTGCGCACCATCTGGCCTTAAATGTTATTTAGACATACGATTGTGTTTCCATTTATTCGATTAGAGCAATCAATCAACTAATAATGAAAGATAAATTATTTCATTTTAAAACATCAAAAAATAATCGCATAAGGGATCGGTAGCATTTTTCAAACATTTGGGCATATTTCTTCAAATTATGCAAAGGGGTTAGGAAATAAAAGTAACCAGCTTTTAAAACATGTTTTTTTAAAATATTTATCTAAATTTAAATATTCTTATATATTTAAGATGAAATATGTTAATAATGATAATTCATATTTTAAATAAAGTAACGTTGGTTTTTACAGAGGTTTTATATGTACTTGACTTGAGGAAAACCAACGAAGTATATCTCTTTGTGATAATATTTATAGAATCTAGGAGAAGTGATTTTCCAATCTGTTACCTTTGATAAAGCTTGTAACTATAAAATAAGACTGGTAACCTAGTTTAAGGTCATTCATGTCGAAATAAGAAGATTTTATATTCCCTAAAGATCCTCTCCAATGGAAAAGGTAGTTTATAAATATATGCAATAATCGTATTTAAGAATTATGATATAAAAATTTCCTAATATCTTTTTATATTATTTTGAAATATAGGTGTACGAAATATACTCTATTCAATGGTGTGAACATTATAACAGTTCTAAAAGTTGGGTCTAGTAGATCTCCTAAGTAATTTAATTAGTAGGCCCTAAGACAAATTATGTCATGTGAATAAATTATAATCTAATTAAATACAAGTAAATTTTACTGATTTAAAAAAAATAGATACTTGTTTCTATGTAAGAACATTTTATAAATTTTTCTCATTTGCATATAAATTCGAGCTGTTTATGCACATTATAGAGTAGCATTGGTCTTTGAAATATAAGTATAATTGATTTTTAAACATGAGCGTTATATTAAAAACTCATATGTTAAACAACTTAAGTAGAGATTTTTCTATTCAATCAACTGAAAATAACTTCCCTCACAAATTGTTATTTCACGCAGAAACGCAATGTTTACTATATCGGTTGATTGTTTGTTTTTGTGCTAGTGCCGAACCAGCGAAAACTAATTTTTTTGTGTCTGAATTATTCGGCATTGACGAGTGTTCTAGATTGATTAAGCTTAGGCTATTGCAAATCCCACACGTACGTAGGATTATAGGACGAGAAAGGAAATTTAAAACTATATAAAATAGACAATTATATATATACATACTTGTGTATATATGTATACTTGTGTGTGTGTATATATGTATACTTGTGTGTGTGTATATATGTATACTTGTGTGTATATATATATACTTGTGTGTGTATATATATATATACACTTGTGTGTGTATATATATATATATATATACATGTGTGTGTATATATATATACTTGTGTGTGTGTATATATATATACTTGTGTGTGTGTATATATATATACTTGTATATGGATGGAAACAAAAAACAAAATTCAACTAAAAAAATATCTAGATAAGAGACAACAGCTAGAAAATGTATATGACTATAAAAGCTCAAAGCACTGGTAAGTATTAAAATAATACAAGTGGTAGTTATTAAGTTGCTTTAGTTATGTCCTATACATGTTTACGTACCTAAATGTGCTAAGACAAAAAAAAAAGTACTAAAATTAAATTTTATTTTATGTTACTGAAAGAATAATGAATCGAAATGACTCTTCAAAGACGATTTCTTTTTTATTTGATCATTTAGTTTCAACAACCATATGAACAAAAATTATTATTAAATAAATAAAATAAATGTTATGAATTTTCACAAGTAAGTTGAATTTATGAAAATATCAGATAGTTTACAATGCTAAATGCATGGTGAAATATTAGATTACCCAAAACCAAAATCACAATTTGATGCTAGCTTGAAAATATTACACACAAATTTATAGTGTGAAAACATGGACAAAGAAGTCCGTTTTTTTAAAAAATTTGTTTGTAGTATGAAAGCTTGGTTTTGAAACCCGGCTATTTCTTATATAAGATCTTTTTTCTATTTGATTTTTCTTATATAAGATCTTTTTTCTATTGGATTTTCCTCAAAAGGGAGACAATTCCAATGATTGCTAGTGTTTGGTAAACTAGACTTAAGATAGGTTAAGATCATCATTGGCTCCATAACCTCATATTCACTATCATCATCCCCTCATCTCATTGGGTCATTGGTTAGGGTTCCTACATAGTTTATTTCGTATGTTGTTTTAATCACAATATCCTATATTTACTCGACTGTTGGACAGGAAGACTAATTGTTAAGCTCGTTTATTCTGGTTTGATGATGACGACAGAAAGGTAGGCGTTAGAATCATGGTTGTTTATTTTCAATAGCCTAAATCACTCCGTTAGTGCTATGAAAATTCAATTTCCTCAAATTTTTCCTTACAAATCCTTAGTCCATTAGTGTTATTAATATTTATATTAAAAATGGAAAGAAGAATTTAATGATATAATGAAACTACAACTATAGATTGCATTTTTATTTCATATTAATTAAAATAATTCACATTTTGAGAGTTTTATGTTATAATATATTTTTGAGTAAAATTGATATATCTAAAATATTATGGACGAAGCACCAAATTAAAAATTTCTTGTTATATTTATTTAAGCTTATCATCAATATATATATGTATTTTTGATAATGCATTATCCTCTACCCAGATTTGAAATGAAAGTTTCAACCTATATTTATATTTAAAGTTGCATACATATGGATTTAGAACACATTTTTAGCTTTAAGTAGTTGTTTTATTCATCTCAAAATATAAAATCTGAAATGATTTTTTTTATGCCAAAGGAAATAAAAGGACACATAATAACACAAATATTAACTTTTTCTCTTTAAAACTATGCCTTGTAGCCCTACACATTAATAACAATAAAACCAATCACTTTCGGATGCACAATTTTAGCCACCGCTTCCTCCTCCCTGAAGCATTTAGGACATCAAACTAGGAGGGATGGGGATTATAATACACTTCAAAACATCAGAATGACATCACGTTTACATCCACACACACACACACACACACACACACACACACACACACGGATATTCCGTTAATATCTATAATTAAAATGGAGGTATAAAATGTGTTCTGTGTCTATGATACGAATTAAATCATTATTGGCAAAACCAACTGACCAATCGATGACTGGAATACATGAGAAATATATAGATGGTGTAACCACTAATTAATTAAAAATACTAATAATGTGGCTAATAATACCTTTGTAACAGTGCTTTACATGATTGTTTCAAAGAGATTAAGGGGGGATATTATACGATATGGTATTTTCTATTGTTTTAAAAAATTAACAAGATAAATTAATTAAAAGTAATATTTGTAACATTATGAGAGTTCAAAAAGAAGTAAAGATTATTTTTTCAACTCAGTTTCTCTTCATTTATTTTTCCTGTTAATTAATACTTAAATTTACTCGATGACTGGCTATTATAAAAATAAAATTCTTAAAAAAACCTAATGAGTTGTAGTAAGGAACAATAATTAATCAAATCGATAAAAATAATATTCAAAAAGAAAGAAACATTTGTAATATAGGATCAAAAAAGATACATTGATAATAAATCCTGGGTAAAACTAACTCCAAAAAGTAATAAAATCCAAGTATGGATATGAACTTATAAAGAGTTAATAGTATAATAAAAATGCAAAAACATTATTATAACATAATTATACTAAAGGAATAAAAAATAAATTATTAGACTAATTGATTCAAATGAAAGTTAATAAGTTAGAATAATATTTCCCATTATCAAAAGGTTATAAACACATTAAAAATGTCAGTCAAGTAAAAAAATATATAAACAAAAAAATACATATAAACACACGTAACAAAGAACCTGATTTTAGAAAATTCATTATCTCATATAGAAACCACAAACTCGGAAGTTTTATATATTGTTTAGTAAGGGGAAATCAAATCCTTTGTAAATAAATAATGGTTGCACTATCTCTTGTAAATTTTCCAAATGAAACCTGAGAAAAATATTTTCCAATTATTAAATTTTAATTGAAATATACAATACTAAAATTATCAAACTACTTATATTTTAAAAGGTGCTATCAAATCCCACTTGAATTTTTAAATTGATGATTATATTCTGGGATGGTAGTAAAGTGACGTTAGCTTTCTCTTATATCTTACAAACTAATTGATCTTAATCTGTAAAAAAAAATTGATGCATTTTACATTATAGAAGTTAACTGTGATATCTGTAATTAAGTTTACAGCACCCCAAAATTATGTTTAATTAATTCAAATTTTTATTTATTATATTACGGATATGTAACAAGTTTTTCACCTATCTTTTGAAGAAATGATCATTAAAAAAAAAGTAAGCTAGATACCTAAGCTACTACAAGTTTCAAGATTGGCCTAGCACAATGAGTACAACTAAAATGATCCATTTAAAAAATAAAATTAAACTAACAAAGGAATAATGTTACGAAATTATATTTTATTGCATCCTTCTCTGACATTAAATTTAAAAGTTGAAAAGTGTCTCAACACAGGATAATATTTGATTCCTGTGCCTGTAGGTTAGATCTATTTTGGATGGCAATACATACATGATACAATAATGATGGCAATACATAGAATAAATGATAATAAAGATGATGGAAACCCATATATTTCCATTGTAATAGAACATACTGCCACATGTTGGGTGGAGTTTTAGGTCAGGGATAAAACATCTGTAGAGATAGGTTATGTAATTTTCTGTCTATCACTCCATTTAACATAGGTAGTTAGGATAAAATATTTCATAAGTGTAAAAGAAATGAATCGATAACAAAAATAGATTTATTATTTAAACATTCTAAAAAGGTGATATGGGGTTACAAAATTTAATGATAGGGCTTAAACACTCCAAAAACATAACCATCCGTAGTACTGGAAAAGAAAGTGTCAAAGGCGACATGGCAACAGTTAAATGGAAGTTAAGTTGTTATTGGGTATTGGATTGCAAGATAGCCAGGATAGGGCCAGAATTCCGACAGAAAGGTATAAAAAGAGAATATAGAGAGTTAGCAACATATAAAGCAAAACGGCTAATCCTATAGTTTTAGAATTACCAAGTTACATGTTGGCCAAGCTACCTAGCTTGACTAGACAAAGGAAAGAAATCCAAAATAATAAACTGTAAGATAATCGTAGTTCAGTTACACTAGTATATGACTAACAAACAGGTGTCCACACAAAATTGTACTATGGCCGGTCTATTCTTAGTAGGTACTGCCAGATCCATCTTTAGTACTTTTATTCTATTACCCACTTCCTGGGGTATTCATCCAATCTAGTACAAACCAACATTAAGTATATAGCCAAAGGAAGTGCCAACCAAGGGGTGAAAGAAAATACTATCTGTGCGTGCCTCCATACAAACTTAACCGTGTTCCGCACTTGCGTACCTAAAATTGTATCACAGAAATTGGGATGGCAACAAGAATGCTGTGAGACACTGACCATAGTCCATAAGACTATGTCTGCTTTTCTATCTCAACAAGTCTGAAATACGTGGGAATTTGCAGAATACTTGGATCAATAAACAAGATTCCTTCGGCGTCGAGGCGGTGATTCCAACGTCCCAAACATTGCGGTCAGCAGTACCTCCTAGAGGTGCTGGAGCAGAGGTTCCTCCTTCGAGGATATCCAACGATGGACTACAATACCGTGAACCTAGGGATCGCTCATTATATACTCTTTTTCTGACTAGAAAAATTGGGCATGCAAGTAAGGAGTAAGGAAAGGCAAGGGAGGGTTTTGGAGCAGTGGAGAAATAAGGTGCCAAAGCAGTCCGCTAGGGGAGTAGTGTTCGTAGCTCGCGGCATCGGACCAGCGATAGTAAGGCATTTCTTCAATGTAGAGTTCAAGGGGTTAGACGTCCGTTGAAACTGTCGCGCCTTCTACTCCGCCATGTTTGCAGAACAGTTGGTGAAAGCATGGTAATCGAATCTGGGAACATCCACGTAATGTGAGTAGAACTCAAATTATATCATTGCAGAATATATCACTTTTCATTATCTTCTTCGGATTTCTTTGTATTATTTTAGCATTAGGTGCAGACTACAATTTGTAGATGTTATTTGAATTAAGTGACATGTTACATCTTATTTCAACATTATATGTAAAAAAATTATTTGTTTCACTGAAATTTTTTACTTTAAATGTTTTTACAATAATTTATTGAAATTAATATTGTCCAAGACACTAATTGACAATTTAACCAATTTTTCTTATTTAAAATATAGGAATCATTAAAATATTTGAAATTTGATTTGAGTTATTAATTACAATACATATTATTCAACAAATTTTAATTTGTGTGTACCAAATCACTAAAATAAACATATAAAATAGATTACATACTAGATTTTTCCAAAATTCTGCTAGTCCTTAAATGACACACTGGCTAGGAAAGTCTTGCCATACCTGATTTAGGGTTTACTTTCACGTTTTGTTCATGAAATAAAACAAATCACCACGAAATAAATATATCTTCACTGCAAAATTCCAAATTTTGTCCAAATCTAGTAATCGTTTTGTCGATTGTCGGGCGGCATCTATAAATTCATACAGTTATTTAATAAGAATACTGGTACGATTAAAAGAGAAATTAGTTTGAATGTGTAGTTATGGTCACTAATTTATAGTTTAAAATAATTGCACCTTTCTTTCATTTTTTATACATGTCATAATAAAACGTGGCTAAATGTTTTAGATGAATGTATGAAAATGATTAGAATTAAGAGTTTTAAGTATAAAGAAACATATATGAATTGCTGAATGGATGTTATTGAAGTGAAGAGAATATGCAATAATAGGAACGTGCGGAGAAAGTTAGTGAGGATGAATTAAGTAAGGAATTGGTGTTTTTGCAGCTAGATGCACAGTTTCTTGCTTACCCCTCCAGGGAACGGTGGTATTAGGTGTGTGTGTGTGTGTGTGTGTGTGTGTATGAACGTGTATATGTTAAATCATTTCAAGCCAGGCTGAAATAAATTTTAGTTCTTGTAACCATTATTTTTTTAATGATTTATTTTTAAAATGAATTACTGTGATGTTGATGTTATCATTCGCTATGAGCTATTTTAATATTTTACTGCCCCAAAGAGTATTTTTTGTATCTTCAACATCAATGATAAAAATAAAAAATAACGCTAGAATAATAAAAATAGAAACCTAGGGAGCATTAATAAATATAGCATTTTAATCATAGGTCCTATTTTATGCATAAAATATTAGATGAAAACCTTGTGCTATATTTTAAAAAATAGGTTAAAGTCACTTAAACAAATTAGAAATATTAGAAAAAACTAAAAAAAAAACAGTTTTATAAACAAGGGTAGTTTCGTTAAACCACTATGTTATCACTAGTTTAATTAATTCCATTGAAAATATTGAATAATACCTGTATTGATACACTTTAATCCACTATTTTGAACCTGTTATCCAAGCACAACGAGGCAGAACTATTTCAGGTCCTAAGACTGATTATTGATAAGCTCCTCAAATACCAAACCTACCACTAATTTGCTGGTGAATTTATACAGGTAAAAGTCAAATATAAAAAGTCAAAATTTGCTTAAAAGTAGGATAGATAAAATAACTTGGGCAGGAGCATTGAAGTATTTCCTGCTGAATTGTGTCTACTCCCATAAGCGGTGTATAAAAGCCACACATACTTGTTATTTAACACACACGTGCTATTTAATATAACACATAAATTATGTTTTCTCCTCTCACTGATACAAGTCCTGTCCAATGCATTGATAGATTCATGTGAACCCTTTTGCATCTTAATGATGAATTGTAAACCATATTGTCCACAAAAAACTCCCATTCATCTTATGATAATAATAATAATAATTATTATTATAATTATTATGTTGGCTCCTTTAACTAAGATTTTTGTTTAATTTGATAGATGAGTGGTACGGAAATGAGCACAAATTGTGAATGCATTAAGAGTGTTGATTAGGACAACTAATATTTATCCTTGCCAATGCTTAGTGAAGGAAGTCAAGCAAATTGAATGAATTATCATTAGCTAATATCTTTTTATTATATTGTATTATAAGTTATTAATTTTCTTATTATTAAAATAATTTACACCTCATGAAATTTATCATATTACCTTTTTTTTTTATAAAATAGGGTAGTTAAATTAACCATTATAAATACATTTTAGCTTGAATGTAACAACATTTAGCTCAATCTTATATCATATAAAATGAAAAAAAAATTAAGAATTAATGTTATATATGTTCATAAAGTTCATTGCAACTTACATGGCGTAGGTGACCTGGCGGTCTAGGGGTAAGGTGTCAGACTTCTATGCTGGCGGCCGGGGTTCAATCCTCGGTCCCGGCAAAGATTTATCTGATTACCAAACCCTTCCTTCACCTCTGACAAGACATCTTGTGAATGTGAGGAATGCCAGGCCTCCACCGTGGTTCGGATTCCACGTTAAACTGTAGGTCCTTCATTTCATCTCACAAT
>CABEEJ010000751.1:37033-134234 GCA_901482245.1 Timema douglasi
GGTGACCTGGCGGTCTAGGGGTAAGGTGTCAGACTTCTATGCTGGCGGCCGGGGTTCAATCCTCGGTCCCGGCAAAGATTTATCTGATTACCAAACCCTTCCTTCACCTCTGACAAGACATCTTGTGAATGTGAGGAATGCCAGGCCTCCACCGTGGTTCGGATCCCACGTTAAACTGTAGGTCCTCCATTTCATCTCACAATCACCCTACCATTTCACATTAGCGTAAGTGCGTGTAACCCGAACGGGTAGTAAGACGCGGTGCTAATAATAATAATAACTTACATGGCGATGTTTTGAAATTTGCGGCCAGATAATACGTATTTTGATTGATATTCAACTACGTCATGGAGCTACTAGCCCTGTCATTTACATTGCTAAGCAAGTTACCATGGCTGCCAACAATCTCTTATCCAACTAGCATCCATTAAAGTTTACCTTCGTCCATCATTGCGTATGGTGCTTCAAATTAAAAGTTTCGTGCTTGACCTGCTAGTTCCATTTTCCAACTAATTAAAATACTGAAATACTAATGGAAGTCAAATATTATATACTAGGGATTCACACTAGTCCTCAATATATGATATAAAAAGAAAATCTTTAAAACCTTCAATTTATATATGCACAAAAATAATATAGGTATTATATTAATAAAGTAGAATTCAAAATTTCTTAAATGTAAATATGTTTTTAAAATATATTTTAAAGCAAAGAATATTTGGTATAAGGATGTGTAGTATGATTGCGTTTAGTAATATATTGCTTTTTGCTCTCTATTTACCACTTATCTATTACTGCTTTCTTTCTTTATTTAATTTTAATATGTCTACGAATGAACTGTACAGTTACGTGAAGAGCTAAGTGTTTAAATTAAAAAATATTTTGTAGACAACTTATAAATTAGGTTTAAATAATTATTATATTAATAGTATTGTTGTTAATCGCAATAAAAGTAGCTTGGCTTAACTTTTCCGAATAAATACGTCCTTATTATTATTATTATTATTATTAATTATTATTGACATTGCGTTCTTTTCTGGATTAACCAGAAATAAGATCGGGTTTGAAAGGTGATGTAAGCAAACCACATATCTTTATGAATCTAGCACAGAATATTAAAGGCGAACAAGTGTTTAGACTTATGCCTCTTTTTTAAGCTCATACAATTCGTTTAACCTCAAAAGTAGCCGTCTTACCTTGATGGATTACGCTATGACCCAATACTATAACTATACCGTAAGAAAGTTAAGTTTGCTATTCTAAAGGCTAAATTAAGGGTAAAATTCGAATTAATTTCGAATTATTTTAAAGTGAGTGCTGTGTGAGTTACATAACAAGTAACCGAGTTTACATTTACATGTCCAGGGTGTCTACCATCCGGGAAAATCAGGGAAAACGGGAATTAACCGGGAATCTGAAGTGATCGGGAAAAAACGGGAATAAGCCGGGAATTTGGTAAATCACAATACAAATCCGGGAAAATGATATTTTACTCAAAATATGAAATACAATAATCATTAAATCAGTAAATTATGTATTTTTTTTGTTTGTAACTGTGTAATGTAATATATTTTTAATTCCTAGTAAACAATTTTAATACAAATTTTCAAAAATATTAAAATTCTAAAACTTATTATTATTCATGAAAAATATTAATAGAAAAACGAGTAGAGAAGGGAGGGGGGAAGTTAGAAGGATGTTACATACATTTTAATGGGGAATTTTAGGAAATGATCAGGGGAAATCAGGGAAAAAGTCGGGGATTTCATTGGTCAAGTTGAGTAGACACCATGCATGTCCCTACACCGTAGTTAATGGGCTGTTGCGTGGTAGAATATATATAAAATCAAATATAATTATAAATGCAAAAGATATTGGTTCTCAATAAATGTACCTATTAAGAGTAAAAAAACTTAGTAAGCTATTAGACTTATTGAATGCCGAGTATGTTGTATATTGTATTGGTTATCGGTTTTTATTATTGAGTAGCTTGCATATGGCTGCTAGGGCATAGATACGCCACCATTCCTCTCCACCTAGTCATAAAAAAAAACTCCGTATAACACCCTAACCCCCTCATTTCAAATAGTGCACAACCAGACCGTCTGCGTTTCTACACATGTATTAATTGCTCAATTTATTTGCCAGAGATAAAGCGATCTCTATTAGGATTTTTTTTTATACTGACGCTATCACAATGTGCACTCGTTTCAATGCACACATTCTCTTAGCGTGTGTGTTAACGTTTATTTTAGGTAGATAATAGAAATTCATTAAGATCGTGAATGTCAAAGTAATTGAAACTCAATTTTTTTTAAATTGAATTTCGTTTCATGCTGCACAATTTGTTGTAGTAGCTTAAAAATTTCACATTTTCAAAACATGTTTTATTCAAAAGTAAATCAATAAATTTATATGATTCAATATATTGCGTACTGTACTAATAATCTAATGATTGGATATTATAATAGTTCAGTTAAGATGAAGTTACTTTAAAATAAAAAAATTTCAATAATTTATTAAGAAATACATGTGGGTATTACCGTAGGCTGATTAAAAGTTTAATGTTTTTCAAACATAATCTGAGACCAGTAGAGGTGTAATTATTTAAATAATAATTTATATCCGCCTTAAAATTATATTCTTACAATTTCTGATAATTTAATATTAATTTATGTTGATGTGATTTCAAATTAAAAGTATAGAATGAAAATGATTCTTGGTAAATCACAGTTGTGATGTTTAATAGATTTTGTGATCGTGTACAGTATATTTGGTTGGCCAAGGATATTATTTCTAGAAATGTAGCTAACATTTAAAATTCTACAAAGAGCAAATATAAACTTAAATAAGATTGTATTCCCTCTTAGTAATTGGATTACACATGTATACATTTTAATATAAACGTGTATTTATAAAAAAATACCCATAAATGTGGTTTTTATTTTGATTATTTGAAATTTTTAAACTTCTCAATCTAAACCGTGTGATTAAATAAACTCTTTGATTAAGGATGCGTATAAAACTTATTATCAAAATATATGATGATTTATAAAAGTAGAATAGGATTGAAAAGTGTTTTTTATCCATAAAAAAAGAGAAGTGTTGAATAGTGTTGTTTATTTAGTGAGAGACAAATATTATTATTTTGTTTCTGTAGTTATTTATCGTTTTGCCTGATTAGACTGTGTAAAATAATTGTATTTCTATTTGCTTGATTTTTAAAATATCAATGGCCTATTATAGGTTAAAGTATAATTGGAATTATTAAATCATAACTATTAGCTACATTTTTTTAATGGTGCATAACACATATTGTCCAAGCATAGTTTAGAAGAGTATATCCACTACCCGCATAAGTAAATATACGAAAAATTCCAACTACCCTGTCTTGTCTGGTTTGTTTATAATTGGGAGACCAAGGTGAGTCCCAACTAAATTTATAACCACTATTCCCAAAACCCAGATATCGGTAAATTTCCTTAAAAATGTACCTTCCTCTTTCCTTTTCCCCTAAAGTAAAATATGTTGATAGCCCACATATCTAGTAAGACGAAGTGTATATTAAAATACATCTTAAAAGACTCACTGTAAATTAAAAAAAAAATCATCATTGTCTTCTTTGGCATGTGAAATATTATCTGAGATAAAACAAGAATTATTTGAAAATTTCCTTTCCCAGCAAACCAAAGCAACACGGTGTGCAAATACAAACCAAATATACGACCTATCACATACTGTAGAGATTCAAATATATATCCGTTATTAAATCCAAGCTATAAATTAATGATATGTTGCGATATAATGGGAAAATGTAGCTTAGAGGGAAGCATTTTAAACATAGTCTGTATTTTAATGGGATGTGAAGTGCAAAAATCGCAAGGGAAATTTGTAAAAGGTTCGGTTTGGTGTCAGTGTGGTGCTTATATATGTATATATCCAACCAGCAATGGCCCTCTGCTTTTGGTATCATTAATTGGATCGCAATGCACAGTCTATTGATCATTTTTCTTACTACAGTCTGGTTCAACAAAATACTGAACCATCAATTTTAATATAGTTATAAATGATTAATATACTAATAATTTGTCACCAGAGCAATGAATATTTGTAAAGAAAAATCTACGTAATAATATATCATGGTCATTATCACTTTTGTCACAACTAGGGAGATATTTATGTAATACATATTTTTTTACTTGTTTGCACCTTTTAAAGCAACTTGGAAATCAGTAGCAATTTATTTGTAATTAATCCAGTTTTAAAAGGATAGTGTTAACAGTGGTATACCCATAATTCATTTTGATACAATCATATTTAATAAAAAAATAATAAGTGTTTCTGTGATAAGTTATTATAAATATAGGTCTCTGTTTTAAATTGTTTTTATGTAATATGTATAAAATTATTCATATAAGCATACACACACATACACATGCATATATAATCATGACACTTCCTTACCGGTTAGGCAAGTATCTGTGCATGTATCTCAAAAAACAACTATTCGCACTGTTTACATCCTCACTAACTTTCTTAACACTTCCCTATCCTTGCTTACTCCCTTCGCTTCAACAATATTCATACAATATAATACATAAGTCTTTAGTCTTAAAACTCTTAATGTCTCTCTTTATCACACATTCATCTACAACATTTATCTAAGTATTGTATGGCCTACAATTTCCTTTGATTCACACACAATCTATCTTCATATATTTTCTTCGTCAGTCGAGCAACACTCATCCTTTCAACATGTCCAACAAACGTTAGACGCTTCTTTCACATTGACCTATTGCATTCCCTTTCAAACCCCTCTCATTCAGCACACATTCATTACTGACCTTGTCTATATGTATTTTTCTTAACATAGATTTCTTAAATATATCATTCAAAATATATTCATATTGTTGTGTTTCTCTTGATTAACACAAATTTCACATTCATAAAACAATGTTTGCGTCAATAAACTTTTATATACTGCCATCTTTGCCTCGTTCGATACTACTCCCTTCTTCGTAATATACCACATATATCTAACTACTCTCTTATATGCACTCATCGATCTGTTAATTTCATCATTTATACCTACATTTTTACAGAACATTCTGTACAAATACACAAAATCATTCACTTGTTCTAACAATTTCCTATTTATACTAAGTTGACATTATTTTCCTTATCTGTCCTTATATAAATTATCACCTTGGTTTTGGTGACATCTATACCAAGATCCCTTCGGCTTGTTATCACATTAAAAGGATGTAATGCAGGCTGCAAGTCTGTTTCATTATTAACCATTAATACGGCATCATCTGCATGTAACAACACACTCACATTCACATTGTCTATTTGTATACCAACCGCTTCCTCGCAAGTATCCCTCATACACCTTTACATTGATACATTAAAAAAAAACAACTGTCGATATATGACACAACCCTGTCAAACACCCTGTTCAAGGTCAAACCATTCGCTCAAAGCTCCATACGCCCTAACGCATGCTTTACTTTGCACACAAACCACGATAATTGCATTTACTAATCTGGCATCCACCCATACTTTCTCAGAATAATCCATAACATGTTCCTACTCACGCGATCTTGCACTTTCTCCAGATCAACAAATACACCATATACTTTCTTCTTTACTATAATACTTTTCTCAATCACTTGATTAAATGTAAATATATGTCCCATACAACCTCTACATGGCATAAAACCATATTTTAACCCAAAATATTGACCACAGTTTTTTTCACGCGCCATCTAATTGGAATCTCTCCCAAATACTTTGCCTGGAAAACTAAACCTAATTGCCCTATAATTCTTCCATTCACTCTCACTGACTTTGCCTTTGTACGAAGGCACAATGACAGCATTTTTCCAGACATTAGGAACATTCGAAATCCCAGTACACACATTGAGCTACTCACGCAAATTGGCAAGTAGTACCATGCCCGACACTTAGACATTTCATTTGTGATCCCATCAATGCCCTCAGCTTTGCCATTCTTTAATATTTTCATAGCTTTTAACACCTCAGCCTGGTTATTTATTCCACTTATCATAAATTTTCCCTATTTTCTGTTATTTTCTCTACGCTTTCACCATAAAAATGCTCAAAATACCCCCTGCATTGCTCTCTTATACGGTTTTAATTCCAGATCATCTCACCGTGTTCATTTTGAATACCATATGTCTTTTCTTGCATCATTTTTTGAATATATTTATTTACTTCCAAAACAGCTACTTATTTTCTTCAAAATCATTCTTCCTTCTTTATTCTTCTTATAATTTCTCTCCTTCTATACTCTCCTTTATTAGTTCCTTTACATTCAAAATTTTATATTTGTATATTGATCATAGAGATAAATAATAGTTTTATCAAAGTAGTTTACCATTTCATAAAGAATAAATATATTCAATAAATGAATAATTTAAAATATTCAAATATTAATACAATTTTATATTATCTCACACTCGTTTTGACAAGGACATTAAAATCTAAAAGATTATATATACATATAGTATCAGAGTTTAGCACATCTTGTCACCTGACAGCCATGTTTGTTGAATACGTGCTCAGCTTAACCCTTCTTTATGTTTTTTTTTTTCACTTTTCTTTCCTCGTATCCTTTTTAAAAGTGGTCACGTACCACCTATGATGGACGACATCCCTAACAAACACTACGACTAACTTTAACCCTTCCTCTGTTCATCTCCCCTATCCCCCCTGTCCTTCACCTTCCGTACGAGTAACAAGGAGACGACGCACGAGCTGTTGGTGACATTGTGATTATAGTTCACCTTTTCTCCGCTAGTTTCTCTGGCTGCTGCGCGTCTCCACAAGCTAAGTTCTGCCACTGACAGTTTTCAACCCCCTCTCACTCCAATTTGCTCCTATTCTGCAGTGCCCTTGTTCTTATCTTCTTTCCCATTCAGAGCAGCTTTGTTGTTTGTTTACTTCTTGTTCGTTCACATTGTTCTCCTTGCGTATTTGTTTTGGTTTTATGTTAAAAAACACAGTTGAAATTGTCCAGTTACTAGCCAATAAAAGTTGAAAATATTTAAATAGGCAAAGCAAGAATATAAACGTTTATCACTAGTTTAATTATAATATTAGATACCATAAGAATTTAAAGATTTAAATTATTTAAACATATAATTAATAATTTATAAATACAAACCTACTTCAGTGGCTGCATAGTCTATGGCGTCTATCTTGCAATTGAATTGACTGCCAATGATGGTTTTTCGCTCTCCCTCCGTGTAAATGCGGGTAAGCATCATTTAAATGAAACCTTTCTCATCCCTTGATGATTGTTTAAGTATAGGTTGAGCGCAAGCCAAAAGTAGTAATATTTAGGGTGCATGGACTCGGGTACGAGGAATAGAATAGGGGAATGTTATTTTCCCCGGCATGGTTTGCAATCAGTTAAACTACCAAGTACGTCAAAATGTTCATTTAGATTTACTGACTGCAGCTATACAAAATTAACCATATTTTTGTTGTATATACTGTAAATTTATGTTTATCTTTGAAAATTATCGAGAAAAACAAGGGAAGCCTTGTGCAGTCTTTCCCTCGCAGATCGCACAAAGCTCCCCCTGTTTATTTAGTTAATTTCCAAATTTTTAACTAATTATTCTAATTATTATTAGCACCGTGCCTTACTACCCATTTGGGTTATGCGCACTTACGCTAACGTGTAATGGTAGGATGATTGTGAGATGAAATGAAGGACCTACAGTTTAACGTGGAATCCGAACCACGGTGGAGGCCTGGCATTCCCACACATTCACAAGAGGTCTTGTCAGAGGTCTTGTCAGAGGTGAATGAAGGGTTCGTCAATCAGATAAATGTGTGCCGGGACCGAGGATTAAACCCCAGACACCAGCACAGAAATCTGACACCTTATCCTTAGACCGCCAGGTCAACCAATATTAATGGTTGTATCCTCTTTACACGATATTTAAAGTGCCACCATAGAAATAAATACAATTTACCTTTCGATTAGACAGTGTCAAATATCTCATAAGCTAACACCAGATGAATTTTCCTAGTTTCAACTTTAGGTGTTAACTGGTTGTAGCCTATTTAGGTGACTGCATGGTCATAGGCTCTACTCTCGCAGTAGACTAGACTGCCGATGACGGTAGATCGTGGCTCGATCCCGGTCAGGTGCTTTGAGAGTGAGTTTTCCCAAATGGTTTCCCACTCTCTTCAGAGAAATTCTAGTGCACTTCCTCTAAATGAAACCTTCCTCTTCCCTGACCCTTTAGTGTAATTAGTATATAAGTATATATACCGAATGGTTAGCAGGACATGGTGTTAAACCCACTGGTTGTAAGGAGTCATGCTCTGTAGAAGAGTTGTCAAATGTGTATTAAATTATTATAATATGTTATTTATGTTTAGCTTTACGTTCTGGTACCAAACAATCTCAGGTGCTGAAACTGTGGTGGGGGGCATAGGTTCAGCATATTTCTTATTAAAAAAATGGTTTAAAAATTTATTTATGATTCTCGCAACAAGTACCATCGAATAATATGAAATAAGATTCATCCTATATTCAAAATGTATTTACATTTCTGTTTTATTGGAATACATTACAATGGTTCCCCACATGACTGCTTAAAGTGTGTGCGATGCTCCTGTTTTACATAAATATTTTAATTATCTGTGTATATTAGGCCACGCAATTTGTTCATCGTTGTATACATACCGTGTTTAATTTTTTCGTTTGCATACTTTTTTTGTGTGTGAAAACAAAATATATTTATTATGTATAAAACCAATTTTGTAGTTACAAAACTCAATAATGCAGGCGAAGGTTAACCGAAAACTTTGAGAGAAAAATGGAGATAACTTCAGGTAGTGTGAACCAATGTTCAAAAGTTGATTTGGGAGGTAAACAAAATAATGCACATAGACTATGTTTGTATGTCGATAATTTTCGTACTTAAAGAAATTAAAACAAATAAATGGTCCCCCTTACGAACAATCTGATGTTTTCACCCAACCTTGCTTCATCTATACATGTCATTTTGGCTCACCTAACCTTTACCTGGACAAAAGGTATTTTGCCCCACCCCCCACCCCCAGCCATGGACTAAAATGGAAATAGATTTCAATGTTTACTCCTGAATTCAACCACTTTGTTAATATGTTATATCTCACTAAACAGCAATGCAATCAACTCTGCTAGTTATTAGCTATTCTATTCTATTCTGTTATGTTGTTAGATAATGAATGAAATGTAATTAAACATGGCTCTAGGATGCATATCTATTATCAATGTTTGAAATTGAGCTATACTTAGTCTTTCTAACTACAAGCGAAGAGTATTATACTTAAATATGTCATGTAATAATAAACAGGTTCAATTTAAATGCAACGTCACGTAAGATATCAATTATTTCTTTTTTGTAATTAAAACCTTACAAAACTATTCGTTGATTCAAATTTCCTAAGGCCACACTCTATTAATTATCTGAAACTATATTAATATTAATAAAGACATAGGACTTATCAATTTTTGTGTGTGATTAGTATTATTTGATCAATGTTGAATGGGCGATAAAAATCCGCAGAATATTCTCCTTCAAAGGGGAAGTAAAGCCGTTGGACCCCATGTCGATTGTGGCGTGTAAAATATCCCTGAAATATATGTGAGGGTAGCTTTACGTAAAAATGTGTAGGTTGTTTCTCGTTCACTCGTAAATATCCATAAGGTGGGTGGGCTACACGTAGGGATATGGTCTCGAAAGAAAAGTATCAATAACAGTAAGAAACGGTATCGAAATTTGATTCTGTGATAATATATTTTTTTCTTATATATAAATATTTATATCAACTTTTGCATCAAAATTATATTTTCATATTTATTTAAATACTGATGATTATCATGGTTTTTAATAATTAAAAATAAATTTTAAACAATTTTTTAGCTATCCGACTTTTAAATTAACTTCCATAACTCACACCTGGTAATTGCCATTTTTTTAAACCCCATTCATTGTTTGTATACTCTATCAAGATAGATTATTACTATTGACAAACAATAGAAGAATTGACGCATTGAGCTGCTTCATCTTCTCAAACAACGTACAATAAACTTTTCTGTTTCATTTGCTTGGGGCACCCATTATTTGAATGAGTTCATTATGTTCTCCAATATAATAATATAATATTTAGCACCGCGTCTTACTACCCGTTCGGGTTTTACGCTTTAAGTACTAATTACTCTAATGGATTAGGACTTGGGAAGGTTGAATTAGAGGAAGTGAACCCGCATCTGCGTGGAGGGAGAGTGGAAAACCATTTAGGAAAAACCACCCCCAGTTCACCCGACCGAGATTCGAACCTCGATCTCCCCGTCCTCAGCAGTCGAGCTTCAAAACGACAAGCGCGTTAGCCAACTACGCCACCGATGCGGGTTTATGTACTACAAAAGTTTCTTTTGTTTAGTTTGTGATAACCATGCTCATTGATAAAGGTGTACTAGACTGGTCACCACTCACCTCATTGCCCAATCAGGCATGAGGATGTATTAAAAAACCAATATGAAAGAACCGCTTTGAATTATGATAAGCTGAAAGATGCTAGAGTTTCTTCTTGCTTATCATGCAGAAAACTAGTGAGGAGGACTGAGATCTGGGAAATAGTTTAATTTGTTCTTCTTACTCACTCCAATTGGCAAACATTCAATCCCAGTATGAGTGAAGATAAAAAATAGTTGTATATTTTGATACCGACCCGATACCGAATTGTGAGAACTGATATCAGTTAAAGTATCGGAAAAAAGTATCGAGTAAAAAAATACTAGTATCGAAAGGAAAATATCGATACTTTTTTCACATCCCTTGCTACACGCTCTGGCTGAAGTTAACCTATCATAGAAACTGCAACAAGGAATAGCCAGGAGGTTTATGAAGCTTTGTTGTGTCCTTATGCTCCGCCTCGGAAGTAGAATAATTATTAATAATATAATTAATTTTACTTATATTTAGATTTAATGAACCACGTAAAACTACGCTACAATCTAATTATGACATAGGTCATATTTATCCTCTAAAGCAGGGGTCTCTAAACTATGGTCCGCGGGTCACATCCAGCCCATTCAAACATTTTATCAAAAAATTAATTAATTGTTTCCCTTAGTAATTTATTAACCACACAGTTTATTTGGCTTGTCAAGTTTCTGTCCACACGCGTGCTTCCCCCATGATACTAAGCCAGAGTGCTGTCGGAATTGCTAACCTTAATTTTCAGTTGCAGGTACCATTCCTTATACCGACAACAGAATGGTTTGACTGTGACCATTTTTAGGTAGTTCCAAGTCTCCCGGCAGACGGTTATCAAAGGAAAGTTCCGAATGATGTTACCTAATTTAAAAACCATTAATTATTTTGACTAATTATTATAAATATCAATTACATATAAATGTATTCATTTCTCACAGAAACGAATCAACGTCAATCACATTTATCAAACACTGACCGGCCTTGGAAAGTGGATTTTTTTTTATAGACGTGACTGGCCATATGACCTGAATCAAAATTCACATGTTGAAACAAATTTGATTTATGATCTTTTTGTGCAGGTCAAACTATTCAGGACAAACATAATGTTATTTGAATAACAGGTGAACGTTACTTTGGCCCGCAAAAATGTGTATAATATATTATGTGGCCCACATAGTAAAAACCTTGGAGACCCCTGCTCTAAAGTAAAGGGAACTACTGTAGCCCACTCATACCATCCATACAGTTTTGTCCAAGCAACTGGATCAGAACCTTAGGGGACCCAGACATTATCGATATTTTCAAAGCTCTACATCAACTGCAATAAAGACAATACTGAAACATTCAAGATATAGCAAACTTCCTCTGTGACAACCGTACAAAGCCGTTGTTAATTATTTGCACCCTCAGGGAAAACTGGTTCTAAAAAAAACTTTACGATTTCTTTTTACCACGACCTTTTATCTTTTTCATTACATTTCTCCTACCTTCATCTTTCATTCATATTCTTTAACTCCCTGAAGATTTTCTTCTATTCCATTGCATTATAACTCCTGGTAATTCGATTACAAGTATTTTAAATAAGTTCACCGACAAGAGTAAGAATCGTAAATCAAAAAAAGCATATTCAACCCTAGAAAGATTAGTGATAAATTAACAAAACATATCTCAAAAGATATTTAATATTGAAACTCTTCATAAATTAACAATTGTTTTACACATAAATATTAGCGAAACTCACTTGTATTATTATTTTTACATAAACAACGGTTTTCACCAAAGACCAAATTTCAAGAGCGATTTAAAACAAGCAAACTATGGAAAATGTTGATTTAAATAAATTATTTTTACAACTTTTAATTTGTATCGGAATATAACATTTATACTTTTATATTATTAAAAGTATAAGCAGTTATAAAATAACTAACAATCTAAGGTTCATTATTTTATCTTCAACCTTGATGTAACTTAACATAGCATTATCGATTGTTACTGTAGTAACTTCATTAGAGTGTTAACCATTTAAAATGATTGGTAAATTACTGAATCAAACACTGTGATAAGGTTTTTTTTGTTTATTCATCCGAATTAAAATAACTCTGGCAAAGAGATAGATGTATTATATATGATACAGCATGTATAATAGGCGTATAAAGACATTTCAATTTTATCTAGTAACTGTATACCTGTTAAAATTTGACAGTAACGACAAATATTTTTTAATTAGTTGGTGAGAGATTGCAGAGCTTAAAATATTGTATTTAAATAATGAAACCTCTTTTACCCAGCCAATCAAACGGAGGGCTCTAATATAAAAAAATTAAAAAAAAATTAAAAAAAATTATTAACACTATCAGAGTGAGTCGTTTGAGTGAATTTATTCCAATTGTGTGAGGACAGAAACCTGTAACTCAGATCACGCTGCTCATCTGGTTGAGGAAATAATTATTAGACAGCCGTACTCATTCTATAAATTTATAAATTACAAAAAGAATAAATAAACAAATAGTCAAATAAATAAATATCCTAAGGGTTATCTAAAAAGGTAAACTCAACTAACTATATTATTAAGAAAAAACCAAGAAATAAGTTTTGGATGTTTATTCATTGAAAATATAATTATATATATAATTTCATAAGATAAAACCATATATGATGGTACAAAGAAACACATACGATAGGTGTAGAGTGAGTAAATATTTAAGATTAAATATTATATCAAAGTTAAATATATAATAACATATTAAATTTGCTAGAGAAATTAAATTTTAATTTAACCATTAGTTCTCATGAAACCTACTCGTAAAATAACATTATCTAGCCCATGATAAGAACAACTCTCTTTACAAACTTATAAGCGTATTTCCACTAGTCGTAAATATATACAAATAAAAATTTTGAACCAGACAGAATTCGATGTAAGATAAAAAGTTATAAAGTCTTCTATTATCAGTCATTATCAACAAAAAGGCTTTAATTCATTTTCCTGTTATAGAAGGCAAAAATCCTCAATGAATATATAATAAAGAAAGGACTATAACACTCAAAATGTAATCTCAAATAATAAGTTAATATTTCCCATAATAGTAAAATATAAGATGAAAATTCACAAAAGTAATATTAACTAACGAACCGGATTGTCAGATCTTATTACAGTGATTTTTTCTATCTGTCTTCCAGACCAAATAGCGATGTTCAAAACACGACATGTATCGATCTTAGCCGATATATATATAAGTTCAATATAAGTCTCTAAACAATCTCATAATATTAATTATAATCATATTCAATTCCAATCTATGATACCATAGTATATTAATTTTATATATATATATAATTGTCCGAAAGATGAATTTTGAAAAAGTTACATAAATTAAAAATCGTGTAAGCCGAAAAGAACATTTGTTCTTACATTTTAACAAATGCGCGGCCAAGGCTGCGTATTCCCCTATCTAGAGTCAAGTCCAAGAGTGCTGGTAAATACCAGCGTTATACACGCTTAAAACCCAAAGAAACATGGAAGGCATGGAATAAGGTGGGAGGAACGTATTTGGATCACTAAGAGGGGGGGGGGGGATACGCACCACAAACATGGCTCTGAGGATAAGCTACAATATAACAGGATGCTCTCCGATAGAGTGTAACTGGCATTACTTTCTTTCTTAAAATCTTAGGAACGTTCCAGTATTCCGTGACCTCTAGCGGCCACCGTTCGAACCTGGGTGGGTCGGTCAGTCCATCACGCACCACGGTTATTCTCGGTTGTGTATTTGTGGTGTCACTGAACCGTAGTCAATAGGTGCTGGAATGGTGAAATGGGGTAAGTAGTTCATTTCCCTTCGACTTGTTTCTTCTTTAATTGTAGCAAATGCTACAATAATGAGAAAAATAGTTTGATTCAGACAAATTTTATTTATTTAATTCTAGCTCCACCAGTTAGGGCTCTACGCATAATTATGAATTAAACTACTAATTTTAGGGATGAGGAAGGTTATACTTATAGATAGTAAATCCACATTTGCGTGAAGAGAGATTGGAAAACCATTTATAAGTAACAACCTTAAGTACGCGTGACTGGTATTTAACCCCAATTTCCCAGTCATCGGCAGGCCATTCTGTTGTGAGAGGGAGACTTATTAGACTATTCGATGATCGGAGCGGGTTTCAGACAAATTAAAGGGTGTCAGATTACTCTCTCTGATATATGTTTCTAAATGACAGTTCATAATTATCATGTCAACATTATACTAACCTGCTTTGGTGGCCGCGTGGTATAAATCACTAATATCGTGTTGAACTAGACTGCTGAAGACGGGGAGATTGGGGTTCAATACCGGTCGATTGCACTGACGGTGATATTTAATGTATGTTTTTCCACTCTCCCTCCATGCAAAAGGGGTAATTTAATCTATAATAAACCTTTCTAATCCTGAACTCACTATTGTAATTAATACATAGGATCATAACCTGAACATATAGTAAGATGTGGTGCAATAAACCTGATAGTTGAAAGGTAAATAGTAGCTTACAAGTACAGTTAATCCTTGCCAGTCTCTTGCAACCAATCCACAAGCCGCCTCTGCTGTAAACCAAGTTTACAATCGCACACTTCTAGTTGAATTTGACTCCCTACATCCTTGTGTCTCTGAGGCTATCGTCTGGTGGCAGTCAACAGCGTTGAAGGGAGGTTTCAGAAGGGGTGAAGAGCAGGGTGAGGAATTCACAGCGAGTGTCGTTTGATAACCCTTGAGAATATGCAATGTTGGCGCTAACTCAATAACGTCTTCCTTGCCGCTGTTCGAAAGTCCTGCGAGAGAGGTAAAACTCCCAAGTGCTCACTAAGACCGTACTTATATCAGGTACTTGACAATGTAAGAATACGTTGAATTCAGGTGGAGGAGAGAGATTACCTTTAATATTAAGAATGGATTCTCTTAGAAGAAGAGAATAACTATATAAAATAATATTTCATTAGATAGTGTGATCCGACACCTTAGCTCAGTCGGTACCATGGCTTTATACTGAACTGAAGGTGCCGGGTTTGATTCCAGATATGGTCAGGAACTTTGTTGTTGGTGAAATGTGGGTTTACTCTGTCATATTTATGAACTAATGACCATGGACTGAGTGCTGTGTATGTTCTAGTCTTAAATTAGATTACAAGGAAAATAAAGCTACAACAAACCTAGACAGTAAGTAGTGGAAAATAAAGCCACAACAAGCCTAGACAGTCAGTAGTGGAAAATATATGGCTTGAATAAAAAAGTGACTCAGGCCACAGGCTGTAAACATTAATGAATGTAAAAAAAAGGTAGATAGTGTGTATATTATTTAATCGTTTTTTTATCGATTAAGTGGGTAGCGTAATTACATTTCAACTACCTTGCAAGTTCTTACTTTATGACCTTATCTGATAGGTTACACAGCGAGGGTACAGTTAAACGGTAAGAAATACGGGCTTAAAGATTTTTTTTTGCTATGAACGTTTATATCATCTTAAAATATTGTTTGTGTAGTTTTATTGGTATTTAAATTATTCATTAAATCATAAATTTGCATATAACAATACTTGGCGTAAGATTCGTTTAGCATGTAGCTTACTTTACTTTATTCCACTATGGTATTTTTATTAGATGGTGGTATGGTGTAATCCGTTAAGATAGGACTACTTTTTACCTTTCAGAGTAAACTGAGTGTACTTTTAAAACAATGTTTAGTAAAAGAATTGACTTAATATTTTACCTTCCTACTTAGTTAGCTATATAACTTGAACAATTGTTCATACGGTTTAAAGCGTCATATTTTAGTTTGAACCAAATTTTTATTGATGCGTAAGTTGGGGTTTGAATTCTGGCCTGTTTCTTTAGGGCCGTTTTCTAAATGTGGCTTTTTATCACCTTGGTTTTCCCAGATTCTACATACATCCATGCAGTTGCATTTCCTCTAATCCACTCTCCTCACAATTACACCTTTGATAATAAAGATATCAAGCCATGATTAAAACTAAAAAATAACTGAAATTTGTTTTACAAATTAAAATGTTCGACAGTTTCGTTCCTGGCCTTTAACGATGAGTAGATTTTAAAATATGTATTTGGTTCATATTTGGTTAAATATTTTTATGGAAAAATTAATAAAAGTCCATTTATTTAATAAATGTATTTTATTATTGATACATTTATTTAAAGCTGAATCCTACACAATCTCCACCAGTCTTTTGGAGAACCATCAATTTGTAGACAGTTTGATAAACATATCTAAGACGACCTTGGTGATATCTGAGTAAAGTTCTCTCCTTGGGTTTAATCCCAGTCAAGTTCAACGGATTTTTCCTGATTGATAAAAATCCGTAGCACAACTCCCTTTGGAGAGAAAGTTAAGCCATCGATTACATGTCGATTGTGGCTTGTGAAATATCCCTGGGAAGTGTGTGAAAATACCTTTCCCTGCCAAATGGTAGGCTTTTTCGCCTTTGCTCGTGTCATTTTTTGTGTGCTTATATAATTGGTCGGTTCAGAAAGTGCACGTTGAATACCTCAAATAATTAAATATCTTATCTAAATTATAGCTAAAATTGTATTGAAAAACCTTTTCTCAAGTGCTTTTCTAGATCTGAAAACGTTTTGTTGAGTTATCTGTCCTCTATATTTAATAATATACATGTTGTTTTGTCCTACAGTTAGATAACTAAACATTAACGTTATTTGAATTACTCATATTTTGCCAACATTTTAAACTAGTGATGATATTAAAACAAAATAGGTAAAGCTATTGGGAAAAAATATTTAATATTTACTAATCATCTAATTTAATATTGTCATAATTTATTAAATAAAATGGTTGTATCAGGTTAATGAAAAAGCAGCTAATCATGAATAAAAATATAAAAATGGTTTATGTAAAGTCAACAATGAGTTGAGGAACCAATGAAACATATTGTGTGTCTATTATCACAATAAATTGTTAGCCTTTAATTTATAATTAAAATAGTCCACACACAAACACAAATTCGCCGTCCCAAATTGTATACAAAATGCCTCCGCCTTTCTTTTCCTTTTGCTTGCCCTTTTTTTCCTTCGTTTTATACTGTAGCCTTTCCACGCAAGTTTTATAAATAATAGCCGCGTGATTGTCGACTACAGCGCCACTGTTTTGTGAAGCGGTCACAGTTGTCGACTGGAGCATTTATTCATGACTCGCTGAGAAATCTACGCTCCTATTTGTTTGGTGACCCCCTTCCCCTCCTTCATCCTTTTAATAATAAAAAAAACTTTTCTCTTCAACGTACTCACTTCCTATACAATTTTTTTCATCTTTTTTAAATGAAAACATACCGTTTTGCCAGAAAATGGTGAGGAATGTTCTATACGGTCAGTTGATTTTACCTCCTCTTATTTATACCACTCTGCCACCCGTCGCAAACTTAAACAAACCAGTTCACATTTAGAAAAAAAAAAATGTAAGGAAGTTTCTTTGTTAAGGTGATCGTTTATAATTAAAATACCCGCTTCGTTGTCCAATTGGTCTAACGCAGTAGACCCTTGAAGTAGACTAGACTGCTGAAGTCGGGGAGATCGGGGTTTGATCTTGTTCAGTTGTACTAAAGGTGGTTTTCCTAAATGGTTTTCCACTCTCACTTGACTGAAATGTTGGTACACTTTCCCTAAAATTCAACCTCCCTGATTCCCAACATAAGTATAATCAATAAATAGGCATATAATCCGAACGGTTAGTAAGAATCAGTGCTAAAATCTATTAAAAGTTTATGTGTGGGAAGGATGCATTTTTATAAATAGTTTCCCACTTTCTTTCCACGCAAATCTCCTCCAAACTTAATTTTTACCTTATCCGTACCCCATTAATTTCATTAAATGTCATTTGGGCAGATTGGTGATATCACGCGCAAAATAAAAAATAAAAATAAAGCTTCAAATAAATATAAAAATAACATATACCTGGAAATATATAGTGACCTCAGTTTAAATAAGGCAAACAATGCTATCATATTATTTGTAAAAGATTTGTAAATGTTAATGTTCTCAATATTTCATTAGCACAACTTACGTTTGAAAATTAATGTAGCTGTTATATTTCAGAGTTTGCCATAAAAAAGGTGTTATTTAAGAAGGATACACTTAGAATGTAAACCCGCAACCCCTCGATTATCACTCATAAATAAGTCAGGTTGGTCACAAGCGAACTGTATTTGTTATTTTCTTGAATAAAAATAAAACTATATGAGAGAGTGAGGCATGAATAACGTTAGGCGCTGAATCCGTAAATAACAATCAATATTAATCAATAACATAAATATATGGAATGTCTTCCCACGCTCACAAATGGTGACTAAAAATAAATAATACACTCTGCAGTAAAATTGACCTTTGGACAAATTTCATGATAATAAAAATAATCTATAGTCAAAAGCAAAAATCAAGGAACTAGTAATGTTAAAAGGATATATACTCGCCACCACCGGTGGTTCTCTGACCGTCCAAACAGTAAATAATGAGTTCCTAATAACATATATATCTCTCCAACCGTAATTGTGCATAATAGAAATAAGCAACAAAGATAGTATTTAGAAACATGACTTAACTGGCAGTATTAACGCTAAACATTAAAGCCCATATTTGAGAATAAACATGCCGACTCGTGGTTCAACATTTAATTAACATGGTATAAACTTCCAAACTATGTAAGAATAATAAATTATCTTCCTACAAATAACAAGTAATAGAATATTTAAATGCACAAAAAATTTCAGAACTAAAGTATGACACTGCCAGAATTAATAATGGACCTAAGACGGTGGTATCAAAGAAATAAGCCAATCCATGAAGCGGATGAAACAGAACGTAAATAAAATAATAGATTTATCCCAAGAGATCGCAAATAAGTGTCAGACACGTGGTTTTGTCAAACAATGCAAAGATATTAATATTATCCATGTTCTACAAGCAAATAAAATGGACCAGGTATAGTTAATAAATTATTAAATCAAATATAAAGAATCCTGAACAATAATTTTGAATTATTACAACCAAATGTAATGTAGAATATTCAGATGTAAACCTATCCTAGGACCAAGGTCTCTCACCTAGTAACCGTAGTGTAATGTGTCTTCATTACAGAACACGGCCATTATATATCCGACCAATTAAGTAATGTGTTCTCAAGGTGTGAGAACCAAAGGAGGGGTGTAGGGTTAAGGGGGTAGCAGTCTTGCAGAAAATGCTCAAACAGTCTACGCGTTTTCTAAACGCATGCCAAAAAACAGTTCTTTAGTTTCTGAACACTGCGGATCCAGTTCGCGCATATCGTCAATCTTCTTTTTCTTAGGTGCGGCGCAATTATCGTGGCGAAGAGCGAAC
This sequence comes from Timema douglasi, assembly GCA_901482245.1. Lineage (NCBI taxonomy): Eukaryota > Metazoa > Arthropoda > Insecta > Phasmatodea > Timematidae > Timema > Timema douglasi. The sequence goes on from CABEEJ010000751.1 coordinate 56,937, forward strand.
CACGGCGTTTCGAGTTAGTTCAATATTGGCAGTACCGCGGTGTGTTAATAGAGTGGAGCCTTGCAGAAAAGGGTCAACTGGGGCTAGAATGGTGAGCAAACAATCTTTTTTTCTGTAACAGGGTTACAATAAAATAAAAACTTAATGCATTGCAGAGAATAAGCATAGTAAAACTTTCTCATACCACATATCAAATACAATCTTGACTAATAAAGGCTGGTGACAATAATTTATAAATCAATGTATATTTCTACTTCATAAAAACTTTTCAACCTTTTTTTAAAATATGCATCTTTAATCTTTATTTATTTTATTTACTTTGCACCACGTCTTACTAGCCGTTTGGGTTATGCACCTAAGTATTGATTACTCTAATGAATTAGGATTTGGGAAGGTTGAATTTAAGGGAAGTTAACCAACATTTACGTGGAGGGAGATTGGTAAACCATTTAGGGAAAACCACCCCAAGTTCAACCGACCGATATTTGAACCTTGATCTTCCCGTCCTCGGTATTCAAGCTTAAAACGAATCTAGCTCATTAGCCAACTACGCCACCGAGGCGGGTCATCTTTAATCCCTTATCAAAGTTATTATACTTAATTATCAATTAGATTTTTATTCTTTCTTATATTTGTACATTATATTTTACTATCAGTTTGAGTAACCACGTATTCACATTAAATGAATAGGTATTAGAAAGGTTCAATATAGTAGAAATGCACTCTAACTTAGGTGAATGGAAAATTTGACTTAGCTTCTTATCTTATGAAATCTAGTCTATGGTGAAAGTGACGCCTTATACCATTCCACCATTTATTTGTACTAATCGGTAGATATAATTAATTTAATAATGATATATTAAATAGAAGACTTACTAGGCTGCGGATCTATATGCAAGAAAAACTGGCAAAAAATGCATGGGATTATGCACTTAAAACGGAATAAATATGTGATAGAAACATAAAAATATACACAAGCAAAAGGTTTGATCATAATTGAAATTATATGGTAAAATTTTAAGTCATAGCAGCTTACTGACTGTGGTTTTGTGTTTCTCATTACAATAAACAACTTATTTCTCAAGTCAGGAGTGAATCGCCCACTTCCTCTTATCTTTTAAAATGTGACTGTACTGTACATTGGCAAGCTCCTCTCTACATCCCACGTAGTGTAGGAACGAGACTTGAAGTGGGTCAGCTCTGAAGGGATATAGTCAGTCATTGCCTCAGTGCTCCTTCCTTCTGGAGAATTTGACGGACTCTTTCCAAAACACTGAGGTTTGTAATCCTTTTCAATATATAATGAAATGTGTCTGTCTTGACGCTCCCGTCTGTATCCAGTGCAGTACTATCTTATTGTTTGTATAACATCCACAAAGGCTTTAATAGTTGTGAAACTCACGCTTAAAGTTTTGTGATGCTGTCAGGAAAAGTCCGAGTTTACCCGTTTGGTCAAAATATCATTCTGCAACTCATTCCTCTGAGTAGCACTGGTTGCAGATTCGATGCTAGATTGATCTACAGGATTCAACAAACTCAAAATATACATCAACACAGTCACAATAATTACTCTTCCAGCCCTCCTGTATCCAGTGCCTCTCTTAATTCCATCACAAAGAAAAAGTGGGAAAGTTGATAGTTCACTCAACGAACATGGTTGGCTCTATACGGTCAGTTTTAAATTGCTTGCATAAATAATGTAAGTCTGATATAATTTATAAATTTTCCCTAGAAAATTTAGTAAATATTATTTTAAATAGTTAAACTACTGCATTTATGAATTTACATCACTATTCGTGAAAATATACATTTATATCTGAAATAAAAATTACCATTCAACATAAAACTGTGTAGATTTGTTAGATGAGGCATAAAATAAACATTTGTCAAGCTGGTATAACTATATCAACAAAGAAAAAAAAAAGCATATATGCAAAAGCCGTAGCTTAGCTATAATATAAGCAGTAGTTGTAGATATATAATTTTAGTGACGTGTATATATATATATATATATAATTCTGTGGTTCCATGGTCTAAGGCGTCATTCCCATGTTTAAATAAACTGCCGATGACAAGGAAATATGAGTTAGTTGCACTTGAGTTTATTGATGTTGTTTTCCGAAATGTTTTTTCTCAAAATATTTCTCACTCTACCTTTATGCAAATGAGTATACACTTCCTCTAATTTCAACCGTTCTCATCTCTAACCCATTACTGTAAATAGTAGATATGCGTATAGCCTAAGGAAGTAGTTAGACGTTGTGAAAATATTTATATATCTATATTTATTAATATTAATTTTTTTTTGTATTTATAACAATAAACCTACGCGAAAGAGATTGTTTTTGATTAAATATTAATCAATCTTAGTTATGATCAAAATAAATATACCTGACTTCAAATTAAGAGAATTTTTAAAATTAATTATTAAACACCATATTGCACTTCCAAACATAAATAAAACTTATACCCTTATACAATTAGATACAGTATAAATATTCGGTACTTTAAAAAACAAAACAAAACTAACAAATTTGTTTCCGATTTCTATTTTTTACATTTATATATATATATTAGAATATAAAAGAGGTAGGAGGTCATCAATATCCTCACCCGTACCTTCATTAATCCCACCCCTTTGTGAATTTCATTCATCACCCCCTAGAGTCGAAATCTCCCGCACCATACCCCTATTTTCCCCTTCTGTGTTTGTCAACCAGTTGTGCGTTTTGTTTCGAGGAAATATGGTACCCTCGGATCGCTTGTAGGTAACATTTCAAATTAATGACGTTTAGTTCGCGTCACGTGGAATAATCCCTGAGAAAAAAAAGAGATATATATATATATATATATATATGTATATGAGGAAAACAAATAGAGAAAGTATTCCTGGTATCTCTGTGTAATTAATTACTTTTCTGTGCGCGAAGCTGGGTTGGGTAGATTGAAACAGTTAAGGAAGAAATACCCTGTTTCTATATTTATCTCTTTCTATATGTTGTGTTGCGATATTGATGAAAATCGGATCGTTGTAAATAAATTATCTCTGTTATAGGAACACACTGAAAAGTAAAGAAGTAGATACGGATGTAGAGATATTCAAATTATATTGGTGTGTTTTTATTTTAGTGGACTATTTATGTCGGAGATGTCCTGAAATAAATATTATCTACATTTTGATTAAATGGTTGGTTCTAAAATATCTATATATTTCCATACACATATATCAGTTTATAAAGGGAATTACAATTTATAATACCTTTACAACTAGGAAAGTAATGTTACTTCATAAATAAAGGTTAATTATTTTGTTTTCATATTTGGTACTTTCTTTAGAAAATATTCTCTTTATTAGTACACTCATTACAAATTTTAGTTTATCAATAAATCATATAGCTTAAGGGAATATTGAAAATGATATATTATTTATTTTAGAAATAGTAAGCCTATAAAAAACTAAGCTATTTCAGGAGTATAGCTTAATTTTTATATTATAACAGTTTTCTTAAAACAACTTCAGGAAGAGATGCATAAACACACTCTAAATAAAGGACAAAATAAGACAAACACAAACAGATTTTTTGTTGTGTTGCTTTGTGTTTTCGCAACGGTTGGTATCACTTCATAAAGTGCACGCCGTAATCTACAAATCTTGGCAGACGTACACCCTAAGTGAGTGCCCGAAAAAAAAATGTATTTTTTCTTTTATCTCTGGCACGTTAAGGATGGGTTATGTTCTGTTAGTACGCTAGACGGTCGCTTGGTGTTCTGTGTGTGTTCTCCTTCCCTTACTATTACTACTCCATTTACATACTAATCTGTGCTGCAGAGCTTCTAATTTAATCCTTCAGTTAATTCCAATGCTTAACTAAGAAGCTTCAAAACATATAACGAATTTATATGTATTTTTTGTGATCATATTAAAACATAAAAATACAAAGCTTTGGAGTTACTGTAAATTGATAGGGCAGTTTTAATATATATATTAATTATAAATTAATTATTTAACTATAAATATATATAAACAAGAGGATTGAATCATTTTTCGATTAGCATGAGTTGATAAGTGACTATTTTATATTTCCCAAAACATTAATTTATTTATAAAAAGGTATAAAATGTGTACGAGTATATTATAAATCTTACTCATATTAATTTTTATTTTTACGTTTAAATAATATATTTTGTACAAAATATATACAATTTGAATATTTATAAATAATGTTTTTATTAATATAGTATTTATACACACACACATTTTAGCCATAATGTTATTTATACATATGCCTCTTTGATGATGCTGGCTAGAAGAAGCACAGAAAATATATAGGGAACGATTGAGGAGCTTGCATTTTTCATTAAGGTGTATCAAAATATTTAGGAAGATATTTGAAATTCACAACGCGTAAGAAAAAAACCTCATCAATGTATCCATATATGATTAAACCCAGGATTCCCAAGAATAAAACCACTAAGCTAGCATAGTAAAATTAACTGTAGTGTGGATGATTTCTCAATTATTTTTTAAATTTGTAAACTTTCAAAATAAATGATTTATTCTATTTGTATTATGCCAAACTTTGTAAAAATAAACCGAGACTTTGTAAACAATTTTTTGATTTTAGCACTATTAAATTATTTGCTATTTAAATTTTACCCAAAAAAATATTTCTCTTATATTTGTAAAAGATAACTCTATGTTATGCCTATATAATTAAAACCATCAATTTTAAAATATTCTATCAATTATTTATTTTATCCTATTTTATTCCGTACTGACGATTTCTAACTTCAGATTAGCTTGGAATGATCTAGTAAGAAGGAAAAAATGTCCCATAAATACTGATCTTACAGATATTGCTGGTTTAGGTTATATTGAGCATTCCTTATTAGGGGTATGTTAACTAATTTTTTGTGAATTAAATTATTATATGCATACACTAATTTTTAATCCTGTCTATAAAATACTGACTAAAACATTCTTACCAACTTAACAAAACATAACCTTAAATTGAAATTTAAGACTTTTATTTTAGGTTATCTTTTAATTAATAGCATGTAAACAAATCATATTCACCAACTAGATCACGTGTTTTATAGATTTTTATGTTGCCTCAATATTATAGATAAACATAATGACACAATTATTTTTTAAGCTTATAACTTTAGACTAATTAGTATTTCTGGTGTTAAATTTTACCATTCCTGTTGATTGGTTTCCTTAAGTTTCCTTAGAATTTATCTTTGTATTTCATTAGGTAATAAAACAAATCTTTTATACAGATTTACATGACTATAAAATGGGAAGTCCTGAGTTGACAGATGACAAATTTTTCAATTTCCCTAGGATGAATAAATATGACTCTTAGCCTAATACAAAAATACAATCCACGCAAAGTTTTAATACATTTTAAAAATAGTGCAAAATATTTAATTGTAAATTCGAATTTTTCTTTTAATAATTCAGTATTAAACAAAACCTCCTTAAAGATTTGTGCCTTAAATATAGAATCTAAAGTCACGTGACTTGTGATGGACATTAAAATAAAAAGTTATCTCCAACTCCTAGGCTATTAAATTTGAGCCCGGAATATTTTCACATTCAATAAACTTGCACGATTATGAATCTCGCGTGTCATTTCCACGAGGAAGGAGTTGTTCAGGAAATTACCCGCCAAGTTGATCAACCACCTCCGGCCAACACTTTTTTTTTTGTGCGCTTTTTCTTCAGATTACAAAAAAGAAAAACTTGAGGCATCTCCTAGAATTTTCGTGATGAACCGTTTAGATGATTGTAAAACTTTAAGACAGAAATCAAATTTTAAATTCCCTTAAGGAGACAAAAATAAATAAGACGGTTTGAACTCTACAAACGATTTCCGTTGCAAATATTCTTGAATTTACAAGGGTGTAAGAAGGGAGGGTTTGTGGAAAACCCCTGAAATTTGAGGTACAGTAGAGTCTCGATAATCTGACCTTCCGTTATCCAACATTCCGTTTAAATCGACATATCATCATGACGTGCGATTTACATTGTTGTGCAGTATCCGCATGCATATTATTTTCCCACTAGCATCGTTCCCTTGTCAGTGAGTCACATATTTCCGTTGTTGTAGCTCTGTTAACCTCCCTTAATGGATGTTTGTACCATACTCGTTCAAACTGTCATCGAATTTTTCCTTTTCCTATTAGTGAAATTTCACAGTGTCAGAAATATGGCAAGTGAATAGAGAAGAAAAGTGTTTCTTTCAATTATTGATGAATAACTTCAAGCCTTAAAAAAAATAATTACTATAAAAACCTATTCCATACTTATTCTGCACTTCTATTTACAGTAATTTGGATTTGTTTCTCTACACTTCCTCCTCCTCTTTCACCTGTTTCCGTATTATCCGACATTTCACTAATCCGACTACCTGTCGGTCCCGTTTATGTCAAATTATTGAAACTTGACTGTGCCTACAATAGGCCGGTCCTTATAAGTGTAAAAAACTTTGATTGGCTAAAGGTAAGGTCAAACTTTCTAGCGGACCCCCTTTGAAAAATTAGCCCTGTTCTGAATAATACAACTTTATACAAACTTGATAAAATGGATAACGTATGAGGAAATTTTTGATTACAGTTGATTGTCATGATTTGAGTTTCGATTCTCTTCTCATTGCTCTCAAAGTAGCTTTCCATAATTATGTTATTTTTCACTTTGGTTTTTCCTATATTCCTTCCATGATATTGAAGGTGTACATCCAATAAATTATCTGACATATTCCTTCTCTAAAATCCACTCGTGCTCTTTCCTGTGTGGACCACTTTTGACTACTCTTCTGAGCTATTTGCATATTTATACAAATAGTGTAAGGATGAAAAGGTAAACTTTAGAGAAAATGTATCAACATTTTTGTGTAGGGATAGTAGAAAACCATGAAGGTTGATACTATAGTTCCTAGCTCCCCAAAAATGATTAACCTGACAAGATGACAGCTACGATTTAATACACTCACACACTGAAGCTGGTTTACAATGGCACGCTTTACTCTAGGGCATAATGAGCTTGAAAGCTCACTGCCACACTGACAAACTTACTTCATTTATCACTACCTTGAGCTAGTTCTAACCTTTCCACCTCTTTGCACCCTAATTATTCCAGGTCCATTACATAAATAGTGAGCAACTTTCTGGCAGAGTCAAAAGCTAGTAATAATTATTATTGTTCGATTCTTGTTTTTACAGAAAAATTGTCTATTCTGTAACAAAATTATGATATATATTTAATATTTTTATCAATAAAATTATGAAATTATCCAAACTTGTGAGCGAGAAATATACTTTGCAAAGTTTTTTTGAAAGGCCACGTTTTAAAAACAAATTTAATGTAAAGATTATATCAATGGTAATCCATATCGGTGAGACATACTAATGAAGCCACAATCAAATCTATTCTGGTTTATAGTTAACGAGTATATTAAATATTGTTTTCCATTTTCGCTCCAAATTAGGGCCTGAATATGTATTCTAATTATTATTATAGTAAAATTTGCACATCCCATTGTAAGGAATACTGCAGTACATCTGATATTACTAATTTTTTTATAAAATTACATTTTAATTTGTTGACCTCAGAATTCTTACGGTAAAGTGATCGCCTTCAGACCTAATCCTTGTGATTTCAAACCCAGCCTAGGTCAGCGGATTTTTCTTGAGAGAGGAAAATATTTTGCTCAATTTACTTCTGAAGTAGTTACTATGTTGAATGATGTATATAAAATAATCCTCAAATGTATCTGATAAAACCTATTAAGGAAATTTGGTAGGACCTTTCTTGCTCGGTCATAGAAATTCACTATGGAAATCAAACACACTTTCTAAACTCCCCTATTATGTGGGATATCTCCCAGATGGTGCGGGCAGCACTAAGTAGTTGGAGGCTTATTACATTCCCAATGCCAGATGGTTGGAAATAACATCGAACCAACCTTCAATTTGTTGACTTAAAAGATATGTATGTTAATATAGTCATTTAATAAATATTTATTACATTTTTATCTACATTAAAATGAATTTCCAGTGAATCAGTCACCTTAACATGTGGTTCAGTATGTGACGTATCTTATCTTTCCCCAAGTTCAAGGTATTCCTCCTTACTTGCAATAATGATTTTCTTCCTTCTTTGGTTGACGTCGTTTACACGGCTGATTGGTCCTCTCTGCAGATATACCGTATCTGCGGGACTCTGTTGAGTGACATTCCGATTGAGTGAAGGTGTTCTCTTCAAATGTGTTTACAGTGAGGGGAGCCCGATGTAGATTTGACGTGAGGCAAATATCTCGAGTGAATTGGACACGACACGACACGACACGAAACGAGACGATCTGGAATTGGAGTGAGTATTAAAACGTGAGTTGGAGAGGGGAAAGGCAATATGTACTTCTCAAACTACACATCATTAACTGAGAACCGATACCGAAACTATATTTCTTGAGAGCGAGGTTATATATAGGCCAAGAAATGGATAAAATTTTGCTGTATTTATGTTTTTATTGTGTTTTTTGTTACATTGTCTCAGCAAACGTTTGAGCTATGTTTATATGTACCAGTCAGTGACCTGGTGGTCTAGGGGTAAGGTGTCAGACTTCTATGCTGGCGTCCGGGGTTCAATCCTTGGTCCCGGCAAAGATTTATCTGATTACCAAACCCTTCCTTCACCTCTGACAAGACATCTTGTGAATGTGAGGAATGCCAGGTCTCCACCGTGGTTCGGATTCCACGTTAAACTGTAGGTCCTTAATTTCATTTCACATTCACCCTACCATTGCACATTAGCGTAAGTGCGTATAACCCAAACGGGTAGTAAGACGCGGTGCTAATAATAATAATAATAATAATAAATGTACCACCTACGTTAGTGTGTTATAAGAAAGCTAGGATGAATTTAGAGGTAATGTACACGCATATGCACGGAGAAAGAGTTGGAAAGCAAGAGTTGAAAAACATTTAGTAAAATCCATCATCATTACACCCAACGGGGATTAGAACCTCCATATCCCCATAATTGACAGTTTAGCAAATGAATATGTCAAACACACAGTTAGCTTTTATTTTATGACGATAAAAGTAAAATTATAGAATTTAGAATGAATTTACTTGAGTTTGGCAAACATATAAGCGGAGACTTTCTCCTAGCCATCAGCAAACCAGAATAGGTGGGTCAAACATATAGTCCACGTGCTCACCCTTGTAAATGATCAATTTTATCATTGATATTTGTGATATAAATGTAGTGGCATTATTTTTAAAAATATCTTCCTTATATCTAAGTTACTAGCTTAGTAAAACTGGCATAAGCTAGAAGGGTGGAAGAGGTTTATATATACAATACGATAGAATAATATCCTTAAATAAGGTAAATTAATGATTTCAAGACTATTATTTAGAGATATTTTAATTTTTATAAATGGGTCTTATTGTATTTTTTTCTATATTTAGATTTTAGGAACGGGTTTATGTAAACTCTAAGCTCTACCTAGAATTAATGATATGTTTTCCATGGAGCCCATTAAACATATAACCGAAATTACCACTGGAAGCTAGTCTACTATTCCAGACTGTTTGATATTTGTTTGCCTTTTAAATGTGTCAACATCATTGTGTAGATAAGTGATAACGTAGAAAGACAATTAACATTTCTGAGTGAGAGTGAGAGAGAAAGAGAGAAGGCATGACGAAAGCGTTACGGTAAATATTGCTCAGAGGGGAGAACTAATTAAAGTACACTGTTTGCACAGCCCAATCTCAAACATACGTGTCTGTGTGTTTGTTAGATTTACTAAATTATGTAATAATGATCTTACCAACATCAACAATCAGAAACAATCAATGGTTGGCTCATCAAACTCTTCCTAAATAGGCTGCGCTTTGAACTCGACTAAATACAGAAATTATCCCCTCACGAAGATCCATCAATCCCCCCCCCCCTCCTTTCCCTCAGACTTGTTTAGTTCCTTTAATGACGTTGTCTGTTTGGTGAATTCAAATAGTTTGTGAACTGGGAAACGCTTCTATGATCGCATGGTCTAAGGCATTACTCTCTTTAAAAAAAAACTGCCTATGATGGGGCCACCAATGTGTCAAATCCTACTCAAGTGTATTGAGTCTTCCACACGATTTTCCTCCAATAGTTTTCCACTCTTTCCACTTGCAAATGTGGCTATATATCCTCAAATCTCAATCTTACTCGTCCCTAACACAATAAAGCAAATAGTACATATCCGTTTTACTCAAACTGTGAGTAATACATGGCGACAAATTATATATATAGCTTCAGAAAACTTTTCGCAAAACTCAAAAATGTTGTAAATCACATTCAACACTGCACTAATGATTAATATTGCTAGTATCACCTGTGTGATTAATTTGTAAGATTTTAAATACGATTTCATGCATGAACACACATTTATCAATATTTATGGATATTATTTAAATCTTAACTTAGGTTTTTTCACAAAGATGTTCCAACCAAAATATTGTTTTCTCTTTCAAGAAAATCACATTCCTTGACGACTTAATAATTATATAAAAGGTACCTATTCACAACCAACTCACGGGAACAAGTAATTTACAGGAATAATATAGGGGAATGTTAAAATATCATAATAATATATATATAATTTATATTAACTTAATGTAATGAATCATTCAAAGCACTATCACACTTAGATGCCAATAACTAGGAAGAAAATTAGCGGTTAACCTTACAATACCTCTAGATGACCTGCTCGTCCTGTTAAAAACCCTTAAACCTCTTTCATTAACGAGTAAACACGCTCACTCTACTATTATTTTATACCTGGAAAGGAATAACTTTCGAATATTTTTTTCTATATAATAATCTGGGGAGTTTTAATGAAATAGCACTTTTCTTGTTTTCTGTATATTATATCTACATTTGAGGAATTTTAAAGCGATAGCATTGAAACAAAAACAATGTATTCTTAAATAATTCTAAAAATTGACATATTTTTACAAGTTTTATTTAATCAAGAAGTAGCTTTTTTGTATACTAAATTTTTTAAATCATTTAGATCTTATTCTATTTGGGGGTTTTTCCCGCAAAAATGGCCTTTAGGGATCTTCATATATGGAAGTAGATTTTAAAAAGTCCTTGTGAACATAAAATTTAGATAATAAGCATAATTTATATACATAATAAACATAATACATATTAAGTTTACAAAGACTTTTTTTAATAAACTTCAAGGTATGAAGATTCCTACCAGCAATTTTCGTGAAAAATAAAATCCCAAATAGATTAAGTTGTAGATTATTAAAAAAATCAACTTACTAAAAACTACTTCTTGATAATAAAATCTTGTGACAGTGTAAGACAATTTTAAAATTGATTTAAGATTTTTTTTTTCAATGTCATCTCTATATAATACCCCAAATATATATACATTAACAAGGAAAATCTTACTTGGACTTGCCATGACATCACAAAATGTCATCGTCTTAATGGTGGATACTATCAGGGCGTACACTGAGTAAATTTATTCTTCTATCTTCAGGTGTTCGGTGAGTCTGACACTTAATGCGCGTGGCCACAGCTGTGTTTCGAATAAAGTTAATATTATTTCATATATAAATATTTACTTAAGGCGTATTTCCTGTCAGTAGGCTTTTATAGAAATTTGCATTTGATTCGTCACGAGAGTAACTATACGTGTAAAATTAATTCAAATTCTGAAATCTGTGACTAGTATGAACAGTGTTTGTGTGTGACTTTAGCAGGACAGTGATGCGAGGAAAGCCTGTCTGTTCTCTTGGTCCAATGAAGCCACCATCGAAAAAACAAAAAATAAAAAAATATTACTGTCAATTTAGATATGTCACTAGGAATAAACCCACGTGCTGTGGATGTAGGGATAAGGGGTGAGTAGGAAGGTATAATCAAATGACAGGTTTCCAACAAGTTGGGGCGTGTGGTTATGATTGAGGGGTGGGTTTATGGTGAAAGTTAGAGAATAAGGGGGTAGTGGGTGATGTTACCGAGTGTCGTACAGGTTTACGCCTATACACTTCAACTTCCTAATTTGTTAACAATCATCTAGTTGATGAATGGTATAATACATCCCTTCACTTTTTAATTTTGCAATTTTAAATCTCTTCTAGATATGACTATTGGTTGGTAATATATTTTTATTGAGAATAAGATATCACGTCCAACCGCCAGTTTTGGTTGTACGCATATGTGCTAGTTAATTAATTGTGTTATTAATGTTGAATTTAGAAACCGTGTAACTCCATTTTGGTGGATCAGTACACCAGACCAAGATTATAAAGACTCTTCCTTATCGGTTGTCCAGAACTTGCAAGAGTATTAAGGTAGAATTTTGACTTTGAATGAGATTTTATATATTATAACATTTTTTGGTGGGCAACATTAATGGTGTACCTATAATTTACCTGTAATAATTTATAGTATTGTTTAATCTACTTTTCTATCTTTAAAATCCGTTTGTTTCTGTCTAATAGGATAGAAAATTTACGAGTTCTTATTTAAAATCCATCTATATTAATGTTCGTGTGGTCTAAGATGTAAATTTGGCAAATTACTAGATTGTTACTGATGAGGTGGCTGTGGGGATGAATTAATTTGTGTTTTTGCCAAATATTATTCATTATTATTGATTTCTTCTAATTATTTCACTATTATATTATGGAATAGTTACTTTACCATAACGTATCCTGGATGTAATTTATGAGTTAAGTAGGACTCAAGCCTTTAATAAATAGGTCACATATAGCAAGGATTACATCTTTGAAGGTTGAGAGAAAATATCAAAATACTAATTTATACCTTTAACAGCGTTGTCTAAAAACGTCTAACGGTGGTGTTAATAAAAATGTACATGACTTAATGTGCCTTGAAAGTCAATATTATTTTTAACGTTATGACTTGATATTATATTTAGGTTTTAAAAATAAAATTATAATGAGTTTAATTAAATATTTAAATACAAATATGTATATTTATACATATTAAATCAATTATATATATATATATATAACATTTTATACATGGTATATTTATTTATATTATAGTATATATGTTTATAATTTTATTTATTAAAAATATGTATAATGTTTAAATTTATATATATAAATGTTAAAAATACCTGTTTGTTTCCAGACATTAATTTTAAGGAACATATAAATTATTATTATTAGCACCGCGTCTTACTACCCGTTCGGGCTATGCGCACTTACGCTAATGTGTAATGGTAGGGTGATTGTGAGATGAAATGAAGGACCTATAGCTTAACGTTGAATCCGAACCACGGTTGAGGCCTGGCATTCCTCACATTCACAAGATGTCTTGTCAGAGGTGAAGGAAGGGTTTGGTTATCAGATAAATAACATATAAATTTATTATTATCAAAACAAGGGTGAATACCAAAGAATTTAAGTAGGCTTTATATTTTACGCAGTAACTTAACTCACTGATAATTTTATGATAGTTACCATTAATAATCGAATAGAAATTTCTTCAAAACCAAGTAAGAAAATTGGAAAAAAATTTTGCTTATTGCATGCTATTTGGATGAAAGTTACTATCTTAGTTTAACTTGACTAATATTTATTTGTAACTACCTCTATTTCGTGTTTCTTTAGCTTCAAACACAGGGAAGTCACTACTCAATTCACTAAAGTAGGCCCACTAGTACACCCCTTTCGAATGTGTTTGTATTTAAAACACAGATAACAACTCAAACTGGTGCTACCAAAGTTCTCACAACTATCCACTATAGATTCTTGTTTCTACAATAGTCGCCATGGGCAGTTGGTCCTCCACACGATACTAATAGACTATAATATAATTCAGTACTGAACTCTGTACGGAAGCATCAACCATGTGTAAGGGTCATTAGATTAAATATCCTTACCAAAAAAAAAGGTTGTTTATTTTTTATTCATCCCTACTTAAGGTTATTACACGCCTAAATAATAAATATTATTATTATTAGCACCGCGTCTTAATACCCGTTCGGTTTATACGCAATTACGCTAATGTGTAATGGTAGGGTGATTTTGAGATGAAATGGAGGACCTACAGTTTAACGTGGAATCCGAACCAAGGTGGAGGCCTGGCATTCCCCACATTCACAAGATGTCTTGAGGTGAAGGAAGGGTTTGGTAATCAGATAAATCTGTGCCGAGACCGAGGATTGAACCCCGACCGCCAGCACAGAAGTCTGACACCCTGCCCCTAGACCACCAGGTCACCTACATACTAAATACTTTAAATAATTTAGGGATGAGGAAGGTTGAATTTAGAGGACATGTAACCGTAATTGTGTTTAGGAGAAAAGTAGGAAACAATTTAGAAAATAAAATTCTAAGTACAACTGACCGGGCTTGAACCACGGTCTCCCTGTTATCATCAGTCTAGGTCTATTACGAGAGTGACTCCTTAGACCATGATGTCACCAAAGAGTATTATAGGGTGCTTATTAAACTGAATTTGTTTTTATCCCGCATGTAACCACAGCACATACCTCACGCTGCACGATATAGCAAGAGGTTTTAGTACAGCACTGGGGGAAAATTGTTGAAACACATTAAAACAAACCATTTATGGTTAAGATATTTGTATATTTTAATGGTTGGTGATCGTGGTGTAACAATAATTACAGCCACCTAGATATATTTGAATCGCTTAAATAATCTAACAGTGGGGGAAGCCACCTTAATTTAATATTAAAATCTCTTATACCATTTACAATAAAGCAAGGCTTCAGTTCATAATGCTTAAAACTTAACTTATCAATTTTAAAAGCCACCCTAATCTAATATTTATTTGATTAATACAATCTATTAATAAAGGGAACTACAAAGATATGTTATTTACATCTTCTTTACAACTGGAAAGCACCCTATTACTATATATCTTAATATTTTTCACAATTTCAAAAAGAGAAGAGAGAGTTTATTATACTTATTTAATATTTTACACAAGCTAACCAGGTTGAAAGTCATCCTATTGACATATTTAAATCTTTTCAACAATTTAACAATGAGAAGAGTAACATTAAGATTATATGTAAGTTATCTACATGATTTATTAATGTTTAAAGTTGCCATAATACAATATTAAGCTCCTTTCACAGTTAACAATTGACATTTGAATATACTAATATAATATTCATGTATTTTTTCAACATTAATATAACACTTAAAATTTTAACAAAAGTCACTTATGAAAAAGTGCTTCAATCTATTTTACAGATGTAAAGATTTTTAAATGTAAATACATTAGATATTATTCCAAAATTTAATTCACTACCTTTAAAATAATCACACTTGTATTGTAAGCTAATTTAATTGATTAAAATACTTACAATTATCAAAAGTGATAGTCAATAAAATTATATTCCCGGGTGTGTAACTCGACTTTAAAATAAAGTTTCAATAAATTGCCAACTATATTTATATTTATTCAAATCATGTTAGTGCTATTTCAGTTAGTGCAAGATACCTTTAAACATTTTGAACAAAAATAAATCATATCCATGAAGAATGGTAGACACTTAATATTCTATTAAATGTGCAATTATTTCCCACAAGTAACATATATTAGTCGTCCTAACTAGGAGAAAAATTGCCTATGTCAGCTGGCAGCTTTTTTTATTGTCCCAGTTACAGGGCCTATAGAAAATTTTATTGTCATTTCAAACGGTTTTGTGATTTTTGTGAAAAACTACTAATATTGATTTTAGTTTAGACCTCAACCACATTTTATAACATCAGGAATATTGTCATAACGTTACTCATACAATCACAGATCTAAGTAATATATATATATATATGACTAAGATCTAGGCCGGTCTTTGGTAGGTGGAATCTCGCATTACGCGTCAATTCTTTTCTATGTTGTTTCTATTAATTTCATTTTCTTAAAACAGGAATTAGCCTTATAGAGCCACACACACAAATAATGCTATCGGTATGTTTTAATTATAGGATTTTTCTCATAAAGTTGGAAATTTATATCTATAGCTCTATCCACGTAATCACAGTGTTCTAAACTCTTCTGGATCCATCCCTTGTAGATTAAAATAAGTTTTTAAGAATTTTGGGATTACTACATACCTTAAGTAATCATTAGATGAAGTTTCAGCCTTTTACCTTAGACCAGGAGGTTTGTGAATATCGCTGGACAAACAAACAGACACCCTATGGATATAAATTAACAAAATAAAATAATTAATATAAATTATTTAAAATATCATTTACGAAAATATATTAAGCTGTAATATAAATCTAACCGTTCACTTTATTTTGATCCAGACATTCCTAAAAATGTATAGAATTGTATCTCTTAGGAATAGTGAGAAATAATGGATAAGAAGTACTAAATCGAAAACCGATATTGGTAAATATTTGTGAAGATTTGTCAAGATCTGATGGGGATCGATACAGCCTAGACAAAATATATTGCTGTAGTATTGTCTACTTGGACCATAGGCGTAATGGATTTGATGTTTCAGTACTTCATAAAACATATCCAAAATATGATTTTTTTTAAAACTATCCTTCTTATTACGACCACATCGTTTGGCATGGTTAATAATTTAAAATATATAGGAGCAATATTAACTGGCAATAACAATATTAGATAGGAAATGAGGAAAATATTACACCTGGAAGTGCATCATATTGATTTGTCAGTCAGTATTTGACATCTCGCCTGCCTTCAAGGAATATTTACATCTCAGAATATACAAAATGATTGGTTTACCAGTTATTCTATGGGTGTGAAACGTGATATCTTAACTTACATGACGAAAAAAAATTTAGGGTGTTCTAATACAAGGTGCTTTGAAAGATATTTGGTCCAAAAAGAGCTAAGAATACTGGGGAATGTTGGAAGTTACATAATGATGTGTTACATTACCTATAATAATCACAGGTCGTTGGCAGGATAATTATGTCCAGTAAATTATGATGTGCAGGAAATGCAGCGTGAATGGGATAATTTAGAATCGTGTTCTGTGTATTGACCAGCAAACTTAAGAAAATAAACCTGATATTTTTAATGCGGCAATGAAATTTCGAGATACAATTTTTTTAGAGTAAGTAAGTACGACAGTATTTGACAAGAATTCTGTACATTCACTAGCTTTTTAAAATTTAAACAGTATATAAAATATTATTGCCAAAAATATATTTCAATATTTATTTTAAATGTTTAATGTAAAATCATAAATAAGAACTTTACCATTTGGTTGATTCCTTTAGTGGACCTACTTGATAAAAATAGGATAATCTATCATTCATTTTGTACCGATGGAATTTAGCTGAATGTTTGTTTTATGTACTTATTTAAACAATATTAAACCTTACTCGTTCATTTTGATAAAATTCTACACCAGTTTTCAATTAACTGCGTTTAAATTGGAGAAAGATATGCACGATATTATTTACCAATCCTTACATCTCTCTCAATAAAACATGTCAAAATACTAATATTTGAGTTAGCTTAATATTTTAGATAGAAAACTTTGATGGATATTGTGGTGAGGGGATATACAATGCCTATTCAAACAGCTCTATATAGGGCCCTAATGTATAAACTTTGCTTTTAAAATTAAATTTAAAAACGTTCATCGCAGTAGCATTTGGATTTTACTGAAACTTTTGGTTTCTTGAAAGTTGTATGGGAAATTAAAGATAACTTTCTTATATTCGATACCTTTTATTAATAAATAAATAAACTACGAAATAATATGAGCTATTTATTAAAATCCTATCAACGTTGCATATTTTAAAGTAAAAGGATCACTGGGATAATTGTGAATACATTAAAAAAAATTGTCCATTAAACTATCGTTTTATGTATGAGTGATTTAAATAACTAAACTTTATGATTGTTAATTGATTTTAAATAGAGCACAGAAGGACTTAATTAATATTACAGATTTAAGCTGTATGAATATAAATTATATATTTACCCTTCTTCTATTTTATAAAACCATACAATCCCAAAATAACTTAGATTTTTCGTAATTTAATTAACACTGGAATCTAAGGAAATGTGTATATTTATATATAACAGGCCTAATTTGAAACAAAGTTCATATAAAAATATTTAAATTTAATTAGAATTCAATTAATTAAAAAATATATACCTGAACACAATAATCAAACCAAGGGCTTTGCGTGACCATAGAGTTGTAGTTTTCTACTTCATTAAATTTTAGTCAGAAATCATGATAGATCCTGTTAGCGATTAATTATACACACATTGGTTAAAATACTACTTGATATGTATACTTAAAACAAAATATAGAATTTTGAGATTGATTATTTTTATACTTTTTTTTTAATTTTACATTTATTATAAAGTACTAGTTAACCATTTTATATGAGAGGATTGCAATATTATTCAAGTTAAGATAGCTCTTCATAAAACAAAATTTACAAATTATAATTGAAGAAAATGAGTCTCAGATATTTAATAAATACTTCCTTTATTGTTATTACTTGCAAATAAAAATTAAGAAAAATATATGTTATGTATTATTTTCCTTTTAAAACGGTAGGCTTCCTTAAAAATTATAAAGTAAGCTTTAAAAACTTGTTAAGAAAATAGTGAAAAAAGGAGCAATAAATCTTCAAATCTATTTGTAAATACTCACCAATATTTAGTGTCATGATCTTATTATTATATTAATAAGATTTTGAAATTCATGTGTTACCATTTTAATGCATAAAATACTAAGCCATTTTATAAATTAAAGATGGTTAAAGATGATTAAATATTTTAAATTAATTTTGAAATAATTCTGTAAAATTCGTAAATTATACAATTTAAAGTCACATTATGCAAATTTAATTAGAAAAGTAATATTTTTTAAATAATATGTGTCAATATTTTTATAGTAATTATTAATTTTTGACTTATTTAGTAAGTTATTTTGAATTAGTTTCATATTTAAATCTGTTTGTTTTGGTATAGTGATTTAGAATATGTAGTCACTTTTACATATTTTATTGTAGAATTTGGTATCTGGTGTTATTATAAAAACAATTTTTTTTTCTACAAACTTCTAGTTTTAATATAAATAATATAATTGATGTATATTTTTTATTCCACCCAAATATAACTCTAAAATAATTTTCTTACATGCATATTTGCATAAATAAGATAAACGTGGTAAATTTAGTTGGTGTTTTACTCTGTATAAAATTAGATTAAAGAAGCTTGGATAATCTTCACAATATTTATTAATGTGAACCACATTCTTTGGAAATCAAGGCGTGTTGTATGGTAATGAGGGGGCATAATTATTTCAAAACCTGTCCCTAACTGAAACCGGTACTTTGAAGTTGAGTTACATATTGCTAGATTGACACCTAGGCTTAAAAGTACCTCAACTAATAAATGAACTCTACGAATACCTGACTTAATACTTTTACTAGTATTCATGTATATAAAATATATCTTACACTCCTTTTTTTGTCCCATTTCATGTAAGGACTTTGACTTTACCAGTCGTAGTTTGAATAAATCGAATATTCTTGATTTAATGGCCATTTTCATATCCTGAATGTATAAGCTTTGATGGCCTGTTAGAAACTGTAATTTTAAGGACTTCATAAAAATCTACTTATAAATCCCAATTTTATTACGAGGACACTTCTGAAATGTCTTTTCCTCATCAGTATCCTACAACCTAATACAATTTTGGTATATATATTTTTACAGATATCTCTTCGTAAGGAAATATGTTATGAATTTAAATTTTAGTATCGGAGATAATATTTGCAAATATTGATATCTGTTTAAGAGTTTTCGAAACAATTCTACCTTCAAACATAAACTAATATTCAGGCAAACAAATTGTCAAAAACTTTAATTATTAGCTCATTAAAAAAAAGATATAAATGATTCCATAAACAAGCGACAGTTGATAAAACTTGTATGTTAATAACAAATGAAGTTGATGTTTACACACGCCCAAGATACCGACTACAAAACATCGCAATGATATATGATCATATTGCAAGCCACAACATCCCATGATGTTCACTATTATAATGTTAGTCAGAAATACTATCAAATTGTGGCATTTCTAGAAATGAATACCACAATAAGGTTGTAAGAAATCCAAGAACATTTTCAAAAATGATAATCTTATAGTAATATTTAGGGAACATATTTAAAGCTCAAAAAAATCTCAAAATAGGCTCTAAAATATATTTAAGGGCTTAATTTATTTTTTAAATAATTCCAATACTAAAACAAAAACAACGTATTGGTATAGGTCTTGTTTCCAATATATAGTCTAAATCAATCATGGAAACAAATGATTTGTCATAAAATACCAAATTTGGAGAGTACATTAAAAATCAAAATGTGAAATAGCATATGTTTACTTTTCTGACCTCCAATGTCAGAATTGTCCTAAATAATAACAGTTAAATATTTCTATTGAACTATGAGAATTTAAAATAAATTGAAATATATTAATAAGATTATGTTTGATTCATCAAACCATTTTTATTGGGACTGTTTTAAATTATCCATTATGTTTCCAAGAGAACTATTAGATTAAAACTCCAACAGTAGTTAAGATATGACTAGGTCACGCATTGATATATAACTATTATCATTTTGAACGATATTGCCTATTACACTAACAGCTAGCGAAAAGGGTATGCACGGATGGTTTTGGTAATGTAGTTTGCATATAGCTCTCTGCGAAAGTGTTCACTCCGTTTGAACTAATAGGTATCTAATGTAGTTTTTAGAAGTTTTAGAGTGATTTAAGCTAACTTTAAAAGATATTTGGCTTAGGATCACCGTTGAAGAAGGCAAATATCTTGGAATGTTATGGAATGACCTCAAAAGAATCCAAAGAAAATATACTTAAAAGTCGAAGCTTTCCTGAGGCCTTTAATCCAAATAAGATGTTAAATGAATTTACATTAGATTACAATATACGTTAGCTAATCCAACTTAAAGGGTAAGAAAAGTGAACTTTTGTTAATATAATCGGTGACCTGGCGGTATAGGGGTCAGGTGTCGGACTTCTGTGCTGGCGGCCGGGGTTCAATCCTCGGTCACGGCAAAGATTTATCTGATTACCAAACCCTTCCTTCCCCTCTGACAAGACATCTTGTGAATGTGGGGAATGCCAGGCCTCAACCGTGGTTTGGATTCCACGTTAAACTGTAGGTCCTTCATTTCATCTCACAATCAGCCTACCATTACACATTAGCGTAAGTGCGTATAACCCGAAAGGGTAGTAAGACGCGGTGATAATAATAATAATAATAATATAATCATCTTGGTAGAATAAGTGCTCTTGGCAGTGATTCAGCCTAGTCTTAGAGTTAAAATGTTTAAGCGTCCAGGACTAACGTACTGGTTTTCTATCCTTTTCAATGAAAATGTTCATTCATATACCTAGAAAATGAGTCTCGTCTCTACTTAGTCTTTGTCTTATATTATTTATTTTATTTATTATTTACCACCACGTCTTACTACCCGCTCGGTTTATACTCTTTAAGTACTAATTACTTTAATGGATTAGGATTCGGGAAGGTTAAATTAGAAGAAGTGAACCCGCATTCACGTGGAGGGAGAGTGGAAAATCATTTAGGAAAAACCCCCTCCATTTCACCAGACCGAGATACGAACCTCGATTTACCCGTCCTCAGCATTATAGCTCAACACGACTAGCGCGTTAGCCAACTATGCCACCGAGGCAGGTCTTTGTCTTATAACCCCTAAATCTTTATTAATGTATCATAACTATTATAATATAGATCTTACATTAATACGTTGTTAAATATGTATGTATTTATAATATATATATATAACAAAAATCCAAGGAAATTTATGTAATATAAATAGGCTTTAAAACTATAAGTACAGATTTTAATAACTGGTGATCTATTTGCAAAATACACTATATAAGGATATAAGGTCATATTTAAATATTTAATATTAATGCAATAAAATAGATTACTATCCTAGCTTGATTCTATGACAACAACCATACCTCAAAATTTCAGTACAAAAGAATGATCTTGTTTAACTCGGGTCAATATATATATATATATATATATATATATATATATATATATATATCTTGGTTGACTCGTGTCAATATATATATATATATATATATATATACATATATATATGTCATAGAATCAAGTTGGGATAGTTATCTATTTTATTGCATTAATATTAAATATGTAAATATGACCTTATATCCTTATATAGTGTATTTTGCAAATAGATCACCAGTTATTAAAATCTGTACTTATAGTTTTAAAGCCTATTTATATTACATAAATTTCCTTGGATTTTTGTTTAACATTAAAAATTATATCATTTACTAAATCAACTATTAATATCAGAAGGTTTACTTTGTGCTATTTATCGAGAAAATCAAGAAACATAACTAATAACTTTATATAACTACTGTCATCTTCTCACAAGTCATTGGCATCTTTCACGTCACTCTATCGAACATTCCCTTAACTCTCCCTTTTGCCAATGAACTTTTTCTTTGTATCGATTGCCCATCGCTCTGTATCCCTTCTGAAGGCGCTAAGAAAGGGGTGAAAAAAAAACGAAAGAAAAGACAGAGAGAGAGAGAGAGTAAGAAATCGCAATGTGAAAAGGAAGAAAAGGTTGTGCTGAGTTGACTGGGTTCTGTAGACCCGTACGGTTTGAGAAGACGCATTTTTCTGCCCTACCTCTGTCCCCCTGAAGGTTTTCTTTCTATTTTTTTTAAGGATAGAAAAAAAAAAGGGAAGGGAGATATCCCATTTCAACCCTACTAATGGCCGTGTTCTCCTTCCATTCCTCGCTACAGGGTCGCATCACCAAATTGCCCATGGACCTAAAATGCCAATGTAGGTAATCTGGCATGATTCTAATGAATGCTCACCCTTCCCCCTATAACTTTGTACGCCACTGGAAGCAATAAAAAAAAAGAGAGGAAAGAATGAACGTGTTCGTACATACATAACCAATTTTGTAAAAAAAAACACAACTGGTAATGTGATTTTGAATAAAGATTATTATTGTTTTTAAAAATACTGGTCATAAAACACTATAATCTCAAGATTTTACAAAAATATAAGTTTTTTAAAGATTCGTATACTAGTATGTTGAGTTTTTAGTTGATATGTTGATGGATTTTAAATCAAATTAAATTTATTATCAAGCTAATATTAAAAAGTTTTTCCCTAGAAATAGATCGGTAATTATATTTACATTATTAGGTCCAATTAAAGATTAAAACATTTACAATTCTTGAAAATTCTTTGCATAGTAGTATTTATTGAAAATAAAACGTTTACTAACTATCTTATATAATTTAGACTGTTTTAGATAACTCTAAAGTGAATCATATGTGATATACTTACAAAAAAAGCTCTTAAAACTGGTTAGATTTCGAGATGTTGCTAAAAAGTTAACTTATTCAATCACCTAACAATTAAGACACATAGCACAAGAGAACCAAGTAGTGAACACTTTAAATATTATTTAAAAAAAATTAAAGAACCCGGTTTAATATTAAAAACTCAAAACAAAAAACATGAAATATTAAAAAAAAATACAGCTACGCATTATATACCTTAGGTAAAAACAAGATACTTGAAGAAATAAAAACAAGCAATGCACAATTAAGAGACAAAATCTTAGAAGTTACCAGAATCATAGTTTTTTTTAACCCTTTGCCCAAGGTTATATCACAGCATCTGTGGGCAAGAGAAAATCCTAATGAATAATGTACGTGAAAGTCATCGTTCTCTCCTGAATTAAAAGTGAAAGTAGTAAAAACAATGCTGGGAGTATGCAGCTGTAGGTAGGAGCGTGTACAACTAGTTGCATATCATTATGTGTGCAGAAGTTATCGGCCGCGAGCAACGTTGCTGAAAGGTGAGCCCACGTTCAAAAGCAGTCGACCGATACTGTTTTGACCATGTTGAGGATGAAGTTTAAAGCACCTGCTGTGATGTGCCTACCTAATGACTTGTTGTAAGCCTACATACTTACAATGGTGTACTCCTGGTGTGTTTTTTTTCAATTTCAACTTATAAAATAATATTTTATTGATCTATCTGCTCAAAAATGCTGTGGCTTAAATTTGGGCAAATAATTTGGATACTTCCTGTATACTAATGATGCACGTATAATAAATAAAACCTGATAAATCAAAATATAATCAACCTAAAAATTATAACGCTTATAAGTGATAAGATTATAGCTTTCGTCACTCCTTTTATTTCTGACACTATTTTCTCGTTTAGAATATATAGGATACAGTAATATTCTGGACACTTAGAACCAAGTCACTTTAAATTTAAAATGGAAAAGTTTCCTTTTAACCTTAAAGTAAAAAAAATCGGATTTTTAATACCACTTTGATTGAAATAAGATGTAATATCAAATATGAAGAACATAAAAAATATTAATTACTCTCATGGAATTATAATTAATCTTTTATAGAACACATTCACTTTCTTTATACTAATTAAGTTCAGGGACACAAATAGTTTAAAAATTACTAGAAGTTAAAATTAAATTACATGTTCAATATATAAAGGAGTTGAATGCGAATAAAACACCTAAACTTCAAACACGTTGTTAAAGTAATTAGTTTCTTTAGGCAAGGTATTCCCACATCTTAATTAGCGTGCGACTCTGCTCCAATAATTAATGGCAACACTTGAACGTAAAGAGTAATAGTCCCATTACAGTAACTTACCCTCTTCACTCTTCTTCTTGCAATCTTTACGTGCTACAACCACTAGGCTTTCTCTACTTTCCATTACAAAAATAAAATAAAAAATAAAGAAAGAAAAAAGTTTATACCACCCACCTATTCTTTCAGTTGCGAACTCCAGACACCCACCAAAACGTTCATTGGTACGGTTAGTAGGTAATCAATTCAAAATTTTTAAACATGTTCTTCGCTACAAAAGAAACTTTTTTATTTATAAAGAAATGTATCTATAGCTGGTGCATGCTATTTTAGGCATTTAAAGTCAGTTCTAAAGTGAAAAAGAAATCATTCTAGCCTCCTATTAAATATATTCTAAATATGTTGAGTAAAGTCAAACTCTATCACTTGTCAAGGGTAAAAGATGGATCGTTAGACAGATGAATCCAGTGCTCTTTCTAAATATTTTCCAACTGTTATTATTGGCCAATATTGTTTTAAATGACTTTATTTACTAATATGGACCAAATAAAGATTATTTTTATTCCTAGATAAAAACACCATTATTACGTGCCAATAAATATTATTACATTGCTTCTCCCAATACCAATTTGGTTAGTTAGCTTATCATACATACTCTGGTTTCTAGGTTGGCTTCAAGAAATCAAAATTTCGAGCCCACATACCCATAACTTGTGAATGACGTGTGAATTTTGTGCATTATACCCTTGTTTTTCTTATTAAAATGTATAATGTTATTATGGTAGCAAAACTTACAATTAATGTATTGGTGCTATGATTTGATGGTAAGTATAAAATCATTGAAATAAGTTTCTCAAGGATTATTTTTAAATTATATCAAACTTATAATTAATGCAAAATTTTTTGATGCTATGCCCATATAATATAAGTTTTAAACGTTTTAAATATATTACAATACACACCTCTCTCTCTCTCTCTCTCTATATATATATATATATATATATTTGATGTATAATGCGGTGGGAGCTATACTACTTTTGAAATTACAAGCAGCTATTATTATTGTTGTCCAGCTAGTTTTAGTGTGCCTTTTTTGGCCTTTGCCAAAGTGTTTAGATTATATGACTACCCTAACTATATACTCGTATGTATTTATATATACATATAACTCCAGACCTGGACAAAACAAGAATGAAATAAATCGTATAAATGTTCACTTGATCAAAAGAATCTATTCCTCGAAGGATTGTATTGCATGTGGGGGAGAGATTGAAGTTTGACCCCTGGGTGAGTGTGGTAATTTATTTTACTTAAATTTTTCCTACTCTCCTACTACATAAATGCTGTTACACTTAATATAATACCTACCTTCTTCGTTCCTGATCAATCAGGGTAATTATTTTATGTATATAATTTTAGTACTGCCAAACCAATCACATAAAGTTTCACTATATCATAGTGAACATTTATATATAAAGTATATACCGTATGTAACAATTATAGGCATATATTAACAAGACTATTTAAATACATGTATCTAAATCTTACATATTTATATTTAAAATATGATTAAAACTCTCTTTATTAATGCCAAGTGATCTCCTGAGTGAGTTTATAATTACAATACACCCTTTGTAAATTGTTTAAAACTTAGTCGGTGTTCATTTATTCACCACCGGAGACACAAGATGCAATTTTTATGACCACTCAGCCATTATAAGTGGCATTGTGGTTTTGGTACACCCCTTTATTGTACTCAAGTTGTTCAAAGATCCAGGAACTCCTCGTTTTTTGATCCAATTACAGTCAAACCTCAAAATATTTCTTTGTAGTCTGCTAATACAACGCCTCGTTGCTCAACAGGGGAGATGGCTTGAAATGGGTAGGGGAGGGGAGTTAACGAGTTCTAGAAAACTAAGACACCGGAAAATGAATTTTTTGCCACTCCCACTTAGTTCTTACCCTTCTCTCGCATCGTAGTCTCTCTAGAAAAGTACCTTATTTTCCTCAACCACCATCTCAATTTTGACTGTTCTTAAATGTATACAACCAGGCAACACCACAAACTTCTTATAAAAGATACATTTGTTATCCAGTTCCTATGGTGAAATAATCAGTGCACCTGTCTGCGAGCTTAGACGCTCCAGGCTCTATTACAGGCTTGTGACTTGGGTAATTTTCTCTAAAGTAAAATTATCCCGACGATCACTAAGATAGGTTAAGACTCACATAAGGTACTCAACTTCGTAATATCTATCACCACATCATCTCATTGAGGGTATGACGTGTCGACAACCTCCTATGGCAGGGATATTCAATTATCCATTTGGAATACTCCAAAAATTCATATTATTTGGCAGGCCAATCATTTAATTCAATCTGGCGGAAATTTTAGAACGTTATTAGATTATAATTTTGTAGTTTAAAAGTGTGTGTGTGTTGGGGTTGGGGGGGGGGGAGTTAAACGTAATTTTATATTACATATATTAAAATATACAGTGAAATTAAAAAGACGTAAAAGTTAGACGTTTTTCATGACCAAGCTTCTTTTTCTTACTACTCAATGAGGAAAGTGCCATTCTAGAAAACTTAAAATAAGACTAATTGCAGGAAAAGCCTGCCATAACTACTATAATTAACACACGAACAATAATCCAGGCATATATCAACTGGCGAGACATCGGCTGCTGTTGGATGGAGGGGAATAGAGGTGTGAGTCACTCTCAGCTACTCGGTAACCTGGCCACCCACATGGTTCAAGGTGAAAAGCAACAATATGTTAGATAGCTCAGTCATTATGTGGTAGTGCTTGGAGGTAGAGGTACCGGGTCTAGAGTGGGGGACGCACGCCTCTGGAGGGAGAACTCACACTCCCTTGTAAACACACGATGTTGTTGGCGCAAAGGACCGAGTAACACCTCCACCACTGATAAGAGACTGAAGATCTCTCTGGCCGTTAGAGGTAAGGCACCTTTACATATCAACTGGACTATACGACCAATCTCCAGTGATACCGTAGTTGTAATTTAAATCCATGGGCCAATCTGTGGATCCTGGCAGGATGGGTGTGGCCCGTGGGCCGCCAATTGAATAGCCCTGTCCTATGGTTTATCTTGGGCAACGCTCTGTGCCACCAAAGAAGCTAATAGTCTTAAAATAAGGTGATCTAATCTGGATACCATGTCCCTCCTGGTCATATATGCTAAACGATAAGAAACAAAATTGTTACCATTAAAGGAAGAAATAAACAGATACTTATATAGCATGCCTACTATATGTGTTAGTGAAGTATTAATTATTAATACCGGTGTGAACCTATATTTATTTCAGTGTGTTAATATAGTAGATGTACGATTTCATATTTTCACTAATACTATTTAAATATTACTTGATTTAAAAAATTAAATCAAGTTTCAATGTGGGGTTTTCAATATTATAAATACATAAAACCAATTTTTAAGTATACCCTTTTATTAAAAATCAGCGTATGGAAATGAATAGAAGAATAAATCCTGATTATTTTTACCTTTCTCACGTGATGGGCAGTTTAAAAATAATATTGCACGCTACAAATATTAAAAGGATAGACATTAATAGTTAGGAAAAGTGGATTAAAACCATTTTCGCTCTACCTTAAGGATATTTAAGTTGCTGGTATTAATTATTACTTTTGAATATAAGTAGGGATTAAACCCGACTAAGAAAATATTTAAAAATTAACTCAGTGTTAAAATTCAATATAAGCTTATGAAAGACTCCAAACAAAACGTGAACCATTAAGAAGCAAAAAGGAATTTTTATATGTAATATTTGATATGATTTACTAACTGGCATAAAAGATCTCGAAAGTTCATTACCACCGGAACATACACTCAAAATTCAAATACATATCAAGACAATACCATACAATCACTAATCTAACACCCAAATATATTTTAGTTCCAATTGACGTATTGGCCTACCACGGGGTATTGTACTTCCATGTGTTTCAACTAATGTTTTGTGCACTTCTCTCCATCACCCGTACGCACCACATTATAAGCCTAGCTTGCACTCCTGGATAAAGTTGTTTAGTGCTAAAGAAATGTTATAATTAGAAAAATTAAAATTAACGTCATATTAAAAAAATTCCATTTAACTTATGTATTACAATTTAATATGCAATATTTTCTCTTAAATAAGATTTAAAATTATTCGGCTTAATTTTAATGGTGTTAATAAGTACACAACTGTTACTATATTTGACAATTCCAATCTGATGTTCGAAATTCAAGGGGATATAAAAAAATACGAAAAATATCAGATTTAGTGTGGAGGGAGGTTGAAATATCTACATCAAGTAAAAAATTGGCAAATACAGGTTAGCTTTACTTCAACCTTTCAACTAACGGTGATCAAGTAAAATATGAGTTAAATTCATATTAAAATAATCACCTGGCTGATATGATTGTAACATTAGCAATGCTAACTAATGTGACATTAATAGTACCCACCCCAAATAAAATCAACACATAAAGACATCCTGCAATATCAAACATTTACAACAGCTTACTAGGGATAAAATATGTGCTTTACTAACCCTATAGTCTCGGCCAACGACCATCACACGACGGGTGCACATCAAGTTATACTAAAAAGAAGACTTGACATTTCTTGGAAAAGGGGGCTAACTTCTGTAAGAGGTGATCCAGGCCTACACTGATTGGCGTAGCCGGCCGACAGACAACCTCGCACGATATTAACTGCCAACTCACCAGATTTCAGGGATGACGTGTGTGGATGAAGTGTCTACATAATGAGGATCGTTAACAAGAGAAGCATGCTTCTAGCACGTGTTCGCATAGTGGCGTTATAATTTTAATATGATCTCCCCCCCACCCCTTATAGCCATCAACTAGACCTATATAAGGCTGGCGCTCAGCTAACATGTTCGAATATTAATTCCGACACAACCACGAGAGATCCTGGTCTTGACTTGGACATAATAGCTCCAGGATGACAAAACTCTTTATATTTTGTTAAATATTTAAATATAAACAGCCTATAATGGGTGAGGGTGTTTGAACACTTAGTTAATTATGTGATTTAAAACTTTCAGTGTAGGCGTCAGTAATTTATCACTAGAAGATTTATTTTGGAAAGTAAAATTGTTTCATGGCACATTTAGTGTTTCTTTTTGCCCCTTAGGCTTTAGTTTCTTTGTTATATTTAGACTTATTAGTAGGTATCCACTTTTTGATTCATTTTCTTGCTTGAAATATTTAGTTTAAATATAAAGTTTCTTGCACTTGTAATTACCGATAAAAATGTTACTTTAAAATTTGATAGTGTCTAAATTATATATACAATTGCGTAGACCTATTTTGTTTGAAGAAATTATAAATTTAATTTGTTTTTGTTGGTTTATAAGCTGTAACTTTAACAATAACCGATTTATTTAGTGAAAAATTACCAGTATTCTAATGTAATATTGTTTTGTTTTCAATTATAATGTTAAATATTAACAAGTCTAAATCTTCTCGATTACTTCTAATGTGGCTGAAGTAACAATCCGACAAAAGTTTGAGATGTTGGGAAGTCAAAATTTTGTGTAATTATTTTTGATCAAAATTGATATTTGAATTAAAATTTAATCTTAAAATTTAATAACTTAGTCGGAATTCACAATGGTGATTCAGGCACTTTGCTAACCGTATGGAAGAGCTCTTTAAGCTCTTTGATATTACAATAATGGAAATACCTTATGCCTTTATATTTCAAGTTTGTTATGCTCTTTATTGATATAGTTGTCATTCAAAGATTTAATGATTTAATCTGTTTGTTTATTCTGAAGTCATGAGAGTGATTAAGCCGGTTTGTTAATCATGAAGAGGATCTCTTTTAGCTCTTTATTATTATATTAACGATTTATGATCATTATTAGGTCTTTTCCAGACTAATTCATATAAATAAATAATTTATGATAATACTATTATGTTTCAAACAAAGTTTTCTTAAAGGGCTACTATTACGTTGAGATTGTGAAATATATTCTTGCTGCGCAAGCTCAAGTCTGCCCTATGTGTTTCAACACTATTCAGTCTGCCTTGTGTGGCCATGTATTATTTATTTACCTTTGTTGTCTTACCTTGAATAAATAATTCAATTTTCTCTTAAACTTGCAAATGTTCATATTTTTGTTACATTAAATTCCTTATAGATTCCACACACCCTATTCCCGGCTATTGTGGCCTCTATCGGGTTGAGTTAGAGTTGGTGAACGGTGAATGATATTGTGTAATTTATAAAAAATATATTGAAACGTCTTGATTTTGCTCTTATCAAGTTATTTATTTCTAAATTTTGTTTTATAAAAATCAATAAATATTGTTAAAGATGAGTTTAACTCACGAATTAGTGATGCCTTAATTAGGTATGTAAACTTAAGGGGATGTATTCTTTCTTTTTTTTCATAACATCACGTAATCCTCCCCAACATATCCATCGCACACAGTGTCTACCCCTGAAAACATACTCCGAACCGTGACAAATTGAAAACATCACTCATTCTAATTCCCAATAGGCAGAATTCGCCCTAGCCCCCTAAAAACAAACATAGCCTCAAAGTGTTTTTAGAGGGGAAAAGGGGGGAGGAATTGGTTTTTTTTGGTTGGTTTGTGGTTGCACTGATCGTTCACATGCAAGTTGAATAAAAAGTAATTGAATATGGCAAATTTACAACAGGTTTTCATTCATTAAAAGTGAGAGAGTTTGTTTAGATGTATTGTACACCTGTGGTGCTAATATTTTAGAAATTAATTCAATAATCATTTTAAACTAAATAATATTATAGTGCTTAATACTAGATCGACTTAGTATCCTAGGCCACCTTTTGAAAAAAAATATTAATCATACT
Source organism: Timema douglasi (assembly GCA_901482245.1). NCBI lineage: Eukaryota > Metazoa > Arthropoda > Insecta > Phasmatodea > Timematidae > Timema > Timema douglasi. The sequence goes on from CABEEJ010000751.1 coordinate 88,560, forward strand.
TTCTCTATATAATTTGATACTTAAATACAAGATAGCTTTAAATCAGTTTTAGATAACTATTTGTCTTAAATATTTGATGAAATTTATCATAAGTGCATCACAATAGCTTGGGATGCAGATTATCATTAATAGAATTACATTTAGACTCGTTTTGTATAATTCAATCAATGATAAATATATCTTATTACTGAGCTTTGTACCATATTATTATAAAAAAATAAAACCAAGGATTGTGATATAATTTTAATGAGGTTAAGATAATAAGTAAATATTTGGCCAGCATCAATTTATGGTTCCAGGCCTACTTAAATAAAATCTATTCCAAGAAAAAGTTTTTTTTGTTAATGTGTTTTTTTAAATAAAGTTTAACTAAGTTTTTTTTAAAAAAAGAGATAAGAAAAATGTATTATAGAGACAGATAAAAATCTGTTTATAGAAGTGGAAAGAAAATATTGAAAGATGTATAGGATTTTGTTCAACCAACAAAAAAAACTATATATTTATATATATATATATATATATTACTTGAGGTGGGGATTGTTTTTTAGGTGGAGAATGAAGGGGATAGTACAGCAGGGTAGTTGTCCCTGATTCGTTTTCACTACATCCTCTTCACGGTAAAAGAAACTATAGTTTCTACTTTATAGAGTAGTGTATACCAACCAAACAAAATAGTAGATATAAGCTTCAATAATATGACGATCAAAAAGCAAGTAATGGAGTATCACGAAGATATTGTAGGAACACATGATATAAAACAGTAAGAATGTATTTGGGTTGAGTTTATTCCGAAAGTTATATTTTTCTAAACCAAGATATTAAATTGAAACTCTTTTATATTACATTCATAATTATATATTTTATTGGCGTGAACAATAATTAATGATAGTTAATAGTGATTTAATAGTCGTTTAGTAAGGTTACACCCACTCTACTTTCTTTTACTTACGACCATAAATATTATAAAAGGGAGTGGGGGTAATCTAAGGAACATACAAAAAAAATGTAAAACATTTGCAAGATTTAATAAATATGAGTGATTTATTCAAAGTAATAACAGAGCAGAATACTTTACATGGTCTCAAAAATAAAACTGAGGTATGTTTAAAATCAAAATTAAATATTACTTCACATATTATTTCACGCAGTTAAATTGAGGGGATGTTAAAAAACACGTAATACATCCTAAAATCAAATGGGTCAGTCTAGAAGATACAGTAGGCCCTTAATGTTTATTATATTACAAACAATTATTGCAAATAATATTCTTCAGGAAATTATATAATGACAAAATAATAGCCTTATGGGCATCTTAAAAATGTTACCAAAGTGTCTGATTCACTCCAGTGAATACAGAATTCAAAACGTTGATATAAATATTAAATATCTCAGAACGAGAGTTTGGCTAACAGACTCCCACGGGACGGTTGAATCTTGACACAAAAATTGGAAACGTCAACAAGAACTCTACTTGTTAATAATAAATATAATACAATACTTGAATCAAAGCATACCAAAAGATTTGGAAAATATAATGTCAATTCACCTAAAAATATATTAATTTTATTTATCAGAAAGTTACGTTACTTTAATCAATACTTCAAAATGCAATCTACAAAAGAAACATTACCCTATAAATGCAAATATAATTACTGGTAACTACAATTTCAAAACAATTTACATTTAACACGTCCAACATAAAATCAATTAATAATTGTGGTTATCTAAAAAGTCTAAGTATCTTAACAGACCCTAGCGCCTAAGTGGCCACAGAGAATAAAGAGTTTTGTTTAAAAATATATGTTCCAAGTAAAAAAAATATTTGATAATATAAAAATTACGACGCCTAATCTGGCTAACACTAAAAAATTAAATTTAAATTAGAGTCCAAAATATAAACCGCCATAGATTTATGTCCATAGAATATAATGCATGAATTTTTATCCTGACATTGCCCAACTCCAGGAAAGCACTCCTCCTTGAAGCGGTGAAATCGAAGTCAGTTTAGTATACACAAACATCACTCTTTATAGGGTTTCGTTGCTAGGGACGCAAGTTGGGAGAACAGAACACTCGGTCGGTGACGTCAATTCGGCCTTCTAGAAGCTTTCAATCAGCCCGTAGACCACTTTTTTTCAGAGCTCCATCTGACTTCCAAACGATATTTCTTCAATCTCCTGATGTTGTGGATATAATTCAAGTCTCTACCATCAGAGGGCAGGTAAGCAGTCTTCCTCTAGTCAAGACAATTCCTGGCCGGCCCACTTTGGTGTATCGTTGATCAAGTTGGTGTGGACGTCAGCTGTTGGAACATCATAGCTCGTGAGGTCCACTCCCCCAACTAGGATTCCACGTGTGTTGGCCCGTCCTGGTGGTTGCTTTATCGAGAAGATACAATTGGTAAGTACATGAACAGTTTTATTTTGTATAGAGTTTATTTTTGTTTTATATTCTAGTTTTTTATTGCTCAGAATTGTTAATGATATAGAACGAAACTACGAGAGTTACAATAGATATGAGTACTATTCTAGGAAGATAATTAGTCTCGATACTATTTGGAGTGGGTAGTATGAATCAAATACAGGGTTATGCGTGAAGGTTAACATGGGGGTGGTTCCTTTTGTAACTCAATGTTACAGTAAGAAAATTAAACCATAAAAGTTATTTTGTACATTTAAATAATACATTAAAGCACTATTTAACTTCAGTGTAACAATCAATAATATCAAATATATGCTGGAAGGTAGGGATCATTTTACTGTTGTTGATAAAAGGCTTAGAAGCAAACAGTTATATTTTTTTATTGAAGTTAGCAAAGGAAATCCCAATATATAACAATAACGCTCCCAATTAATTTTATTGTCAATTAGACTCTATAATTCATATGAAAAATTATTTTGGTGATTTTACTTAATATATTTGATTTTGAAGCATTCAATTATAGTTTACTATTAATTTTTTTATTTGACATCTTATTACCTGTTAAGACTGTTCTCATGTATACATAAATAGTGTAAGGATGGGAAAGATATATTTTAAAGTAAATGTACCAGATTTTTGTGGAGGAAGGGTGTGAAAAGAAGCTCAATAAAACATTAATACACAGAGCTGGAATTAAAACCTATAATTCCTCAGCAACCACCCAGAAATGACGAAACTAATGTTTTTTCACACATGTCAACCAGTCTGTTTCAGTGCTTCATAATATCTCAAAATATTTACTAATATTAAATAAAACACCTTATTTTTGGCACCTAATGGTATTTGAGAAATTTTAGATATTATAAGTAACCAATTATTCAAATTCATAAATGTAACTAAACACTATTATTTGATGAGCATATTTAATACGGGAGAGGTAGGTTTAATAAGTAACCGTAAAAAGAGCATTAAAATATAAAACTACTACAAAATATTCTTACTAATGTCTCGTTTAGCAGAAAAATATGAAATAAAATGTATACAGTACGGTCTCATGCAATTTGTACTGATCTCTCTTGAATTCATGCTTGACTGGTTAAAATACGTTTAGGGTCCTTCCTATGGTTTTCTATCGGTTCGCAAGTCGCGATAGATATTTCTGCTTCATCCAACGTAATACTATCGAAACTCGCGCTGATACTTTCGACGTTACTTGGGTAGCATATAGAGTGAAAACCAGCTATCTCCATGTAAAAAGTTATTTACATATTATAAGTAACTTTTTTTTTTTCTTACCAATAAAATAAAGCTACTATTTTTTGGTTAGTAATTTCCTTATATATGACAAATTATGGACTGAATGTTTGAATGCAATTTGTTAATCACTTAAAAATATTTATTTAATTTACAACTACCATATAGTCCTCAGAATGATTGAGAGATGATTAAAAATGGCAAAAATTATACTTAAAATTTTTGATCAGGTTTTAGATATGTATTCAAAAAGATAAAAATTTGTATAGTGTTTTTATGTAAAGGGTGGTAGTTTTGAAACTTACGCAAATAAGAATTAGTTTCTTAAGACTATATCTAATCTGTTTTTGAGTTAGGCACATTTATAATATGAAATTATATCTATTTGTTTCATTAAACATTATAATTTTAAGTAGAAATAATAATTTTCATAATAATATAGGTACTTTTTAAATACACAAGTATTTCACGGTAAATTAATAATGAGGACTCAAGCTATTAGTCAATTAATTAATATGTTTAAATACAAAACCGTATTGGCCTTATATTAGTCCAAAGTGAAATATCATGGAGTTTTTAAATATAAGGACATACCAACATAGTCAATAACTCTCTAATTTTTTAGTATTTGATAAAATATTTATATAGTTGAAATCCTTTGTCAAATACAACATTATGTAATTTAAATTAAAATCATTTATAATCTGGCTCCAATGTGATTATAATCAAACTGATATAGTAGGGGACAAAATTAAATCTTCGAATAACATGATTAATAACTGAAGGAGATTTTTCTATTGTTACTATACCTAAAGTATTGTCAATGCAATTTTGTTTGCTTGATTCAATTAATACATATAACTAAATAATATCAAAAGTTATGAAATAATGAGTAAATACCTATTTACACATAGCTTTATTAAGAACCCTGTCAGACTACTATGCTGGCGGCCGGGGTTCAATCCTCGGTCACGGCAAAGATTTATCTTATTACCAAACCCCTCCTTCACCTCTGACAATACATCTTGTGAATGTGGGGAATGCCAGGCCTCCACCGTGGTTCGGATTCCACGTTAAACTGTAGGTCCTCCATTTCATCTCATAATCACCCTACCATTACACATTAGCGTAAGTGCGTATAACCCGAACGGGTAGTAAGCCGCGGTGCTAATAATAATAATAATATTAAGAACCCCATTTTAATATTAAAACTATTTACTCATCTAATATACAGCTTTTATATCGAGGATATTAAGTACTTATAACAAAAATTATACATTTAATTATTATTATTATTATTATTAATAGCACCGCATCTTACTGCCTGTTCGGGTTATACGCACCTACACTAATGTGTAATGGTAGGGTGATTGCGAGACGAAATGGAGGACCTACAGTTTAACGTGGAATCCGAACCACGGTGGAGGCCTGGCAATTCCCCATATTCACAAGATGTCTTGTCAGAGGTGAAGGAAGGCTTTGGTAATCATACATTTATTTTTATTTTATCAAAGATTTGGTAGATAATAAATATAATATTGTAAAATCTATTAAATAAGTCTTTAAGAATGAAAATAGAAGTATTTCTGGGAAATTATATACACTATATAAAACTGTCTCAAGTTGTTTGTATTCATTGAATCCTACGTCAAAACATTTCTCAACCAGATGTCTTTAACTTATGTCTATAGTCTCTCTTTAAAAGTGAAGTCTTTATTTCTCGTTCGCAACTGTTTTCCTATTAAACAAAAGGAAAGGACATGTGTTGTTGTTCTTTTGGTATTTTTCTAGTCGAAATAAAGGGAAGAATAAAACTAAGATGCAAAGAGGAGAGGAGTTGGGACCTCAGAACGGACGACACAGACATGGTTTGGCATCAATTGAAACGATCAACCAGGCAGTGTGAAATTGGAACTTTTACCCTCTTCGAGTAGAAACTTATACGGAGTTAGAAATAGGAACGGCCGTTTTGGATTGAGAATTTAAAAAGTTAGAAATACTCTTTTGGAATAGAGTATGTGACTCCAAGTTGGAAAAAAATTGTCTTATATTTAGTCTCGATATGCTTTGTGGGTATTTATGTAAACAGAATTAAATATACTCTTTATAAGAATAAAAAGACAAATTATTATTTATATCTACAGGGATTTACTTGAATAATCATAATTAAAGGTTTCGTTTAAATAGCTAGACGCGTTCTACTAATTACCATCGTTTATAAGACAGCTTCCTGGGCCAAAATAAGCTCATGAAATGATTAAAATGTTAAGATAATCTTTAAGTTTATTTATGTTATAAATTACTTACATAACATTGCGTTTTTTCGATAGTGGAAACTTGTACGCCTTAAAATAAAACTGCCCATATTTAAGATCTACACTGTTATATTGATTAAATAATTATTAAATGTAATGTTATTTGGTGATTTAACTAATTATTGAACCATTTTTAATTATAGGAATACCATTTTCCACCACCAACATTTGTAATGGAAAACCGTATAGTTTATCTTTATACACTAAATATTAAAGGGACCAATAATGTAAATACCTAGGAAAATTGACTTTTTAGTTTTCGAAATAATAATGTGCTAGCTATGAAAATCAAACTTTAGTTAAAGTTAGTAGACTTAATTTATAAACATACTTATGAAAACTTAATTTGTGAATATAAATTATACTTCTTCAATAATACTATAGAAGTATAAATTATTACTAAATATGACAAATATGCATTTACACAACATTTATATTGTTCATATACGTTCTCATTAAATACAATAAAATTAATAAATATACATAAGTAGAGTCTGAAAACATTAAGGAAAACCCTTTTTAAAACCTAACTGGAAATTAAACCAAATAATGCAAAATTCTACATTAGCACAAAACTAGACAATAGGAGACTAATACCTTTGTTTGTGTGCCTAATGCTACGTTTAGTAGTCTTTGATGTTTCTCAAAATTTTGATAGATTTAAAACAATTCATGAATAAAAAAAATGGTTTCATTGTGTTAAGAAAAATATTTTTAATAATTTCATTTTACTGAATATTTAGTTCAAACTTAAAATTTTAGAAAAATTATATCGAATTTATTTAGAATTTAATATAAAATAGATAGTAGGACTAGTTTTTAGAGGTCTCTGAAATGTTTGAGTATTTTTAAATACATCTTACCAAGATACTTATGCTAAAAATTATGTATAGTAAGAACTATGTGGCTACTATCCATTAATATAAAAATTAATAATACTACGCACAAAAGTTTAGCACACAATTTAAAATTATAATATAATTATTAACTATACTTGAATAATTTTGGGTAATGTATATTAAATTCTACTAATTGTGATGCGTATATAAATTAGCAGTTAAAATACCTGGAAGTCTGTTGACAAAGGATGACTACTGCCCTAAACAAATTAGGTTGAGGATCGCAATGGCTAAGGAAGTTTTCAACAAGAAGAGGTTACTGCTGACCAGCAAGTTAAGTTTGGAACTGAGGAAGAAACTGATGAAATGCAACATTTGGAGCATCACAATGTATGGAGCGGAAACTTGGGCTATTAGAAAGATGGAAAATAAATATTTGGAGAGCTTTGAAATTTGGTGCTGAGTAAGACTTGAAAAGATCAGGTGGAAAGACATGGTGACAAATGATTACGTCCTAAGAAGAGTGGATGAGAAGAAAACCATTTTGGATGCGATTCTTCGGCAAACTGGTTCAGATACATCCTACGAAGGAACTATCTTCTGCATGACTTCATATAAGGAAAAGTTTAACGAAATGGGTGCTTAGGAGGAAGTATTCAAATATTAGATGACTCGAAGGAAAGAAGAACGTTTTGGGAACTGAAATAGGAGGCAGAGGACAGAGTAGATTGGTGGTGTAAGTACATTGACAAAAGGAATGGACCTGTCATAAGACAGAACAGCTAATAATAATACAAATTATATTATTTAAAATGTGCCTATATAGTTTTAAAGCAAATACATGTTACCTGAAAACATTACAGTTGTAAAAGTTAATATATTCAAGCACATTTATAGATTATGCATCTGATAATTCAACTTTTGGTCTAAATAATGTTAAAATGTAATATTTTAAATTTAAAACACTTGTTTTTTATTGCTTTATTAACTTCAAACAAAAATGTGGTAGTAGGTAACTTATATGATTGTTATTTAACAAATATAAATCATGAGTTAATTTTCACCAGGCAATAACTCATTGTTTGCCTAACGTATCGGTAATATAATCCCAAGCCCAAAACCAGTTCGATACTCTGGGGACTGCATCCCTTGCTGCCGTTTCCTTTAAACTACTGCTGCGTCATGCGCTCAAGGAAACAGGTACTACGAATTATGACCCGGTGGGGGGCTATTGTTTTTGAAAAGGGAGGTATGAGGGAGCGGGCAAAAGTGGGCCGTAGTAGGATGAACGGAATAAGGAGAGGGAAGGTAGTGAATCGTTCCTGTGTTGCTCTCTCCGAACTATATGGCTTCTACAAACCGCTAGTACGCATTGCAGTAAAATCGGTCATTTCGTTCAAGAGTTATTGCTTGCCATTTGTAACGCGGTTGGTCCCTCTATCAAGTTGACCGTAACAAAAAAAAAAATGTTTTTCGTTATGGTAGTATAACTTTTGGAAATCCACGTTGAGTTATTAAGGGGGAGTTTGTTAAACAACTATTCTACCAACTCCACTTGATTTCAAAAGACTTGACTATTTTTGTGGTAGTTCTCCAATTAAAAATTAATTTAAAAACAAACTAATAACTTAGTTTTACATGATTATTAATACGTTTCGGTATTAAAATGTATTAATTAAAAAAATATAAATTTCCTTTTTAATTTTACTTTCACTACATTTATCTTTCTGAAACTTCACAGTATATTTTGTAAGTTTTAACTACATTTATGAATAAATGCTAAATATAATCTAAATCAGGAAACAATAAAATTATGAACAATTAATTACAATATAACGCATGAGTTAACAATGAAATAGGTAACTAAACTTTTTTTTTTTTTTTTGACATCTACATAAAATTACATTAATGGTTTATTGAAATCCAAATTTATAAAATAATTTTAATCCATTGTATGGAGGTAATATAAAGTCCGTAATTTATAAAATAATAAATATAAATAATATAAATAATTAATTAATAGAAAATAATTTTTAATACATTGGATGGCGTTAATTTAAAAATTACATATCCACACAAATAGATAAGTTTGGTACTAATAATAATAATAATAATATAGATTTAATTTTATTTACACATTGAAATGTACAGTTAACTTCATGATGGAATATCAACATAGATTTACAAGAGCAATTAGTTAAAATATTCTATATGCTTAAAAAATTATTTTGAGACAAAATTACACAAAAACACTTTTATGTAAAGGTTTGGTCAATGTCATTGATATATATAAAAAATATATAGTTTCGAGTTTTTTTTATTACTAAACAGGATTTGAAATTTTGTTATTTATCTTAAAGGCAATGTATATTTCCTACGCCTACTATACCTTTTTTATATAAATAGACTGGAGATATTTTCAAGTGGATTGTTTCTCAGAAGGCAGGAAAATTGAAATAGAATAAAGGAACAACATTGAATAAAAGGTCTGAGTACTATCAAGTATCCCCGGTCCAATTTTACAAGACGTCAGATTGATAAATGAAGAAACTTGAGGGTTCCATTTACGTCAGCAGCATGCATCTATTTTTTTTATTTGGTTAACTTTGCATCTTACTGCACCCTCTCCATACCTCCCCTTCAAACTTGCATATCCACATTAAATAAATCAATGCAGCAGTCATGAATAAGGTGCAATTTAGTGTAAATGTACCCACAATTGTGGGCAAATGATAGTGGGAAATCATTTAGGAAGAGTAGTCCTTAATTTACCTGGCCGTGATTCAAATACGAGATCTAACCTTAGCTTACAAACCAAACTATATGCGCTTGAAATTTATTATATGTGCCTTTTGATGTGAATATATGGTAATGTAGGAATGCTGTTTTCTAAACTTGGCTTGCAATTTATTCGTGCTTAAAAATTTACAAGTATTAATATATTGAAAATCCATAATTAATGTCTTCTCTTTTTTGTAAATCTGATTTTTAAAGAGATATTACCTAAATTGTTGTCTAAAAGAGATTTACGCTTGACTCTTTAAATACTACGGGCATTATTTTTTTCTCCAGACGAATTTTGGTTTATTTCCTTATAACAATCCTTCTTTAATTGTGAATAGTAAGATATATTTGTGTGAGGTTTATATCCTGAACAGAGAAAACCACAGTGTTCACTAAATAAATAAAAAATAGTAAGAATAAAATAGCCAAAAGTATTATTTATGCTTTTTAGGGAGGATTACTCCTTCTAGATATCATATTCTGAAAATTGAAAAATGACATCTGGACACGGGAATCTAATATGGGACTTTTGACTTAGTATGCCAATGCTCTACCACTGAGCTACCAGGAATCGTCCCGTGCTCAGGGTCATTATTCACTCACTCATATTTTAAGGTTAAGTCTATGATGGACGTGTGGAAGCTTGGTGGTCAAAGCATTGGCGTACTAAACCAAAAGTCCCGGGTTCGATTAACGTGTCCAGGTGTCATTTTTCAATTTTCAGAATAAAAAAATAATAGCTAATATCATCTTAATCTTAAAACGCCTGATAGGATATATCAATCTATTCGACACGTAAAATAAGTATATGAAGCCGGTTACATTCCTCAGTCTTATCTGTTTTAGCAAATGTTTTATATAATTTAAGTTAAAAATTAAAATATTCTGAACTTATATTAGAAATTGTTGGTAAAACCAATGGCGACTTTAGTTTAAAATAAATTATTTTGTATTATAAAGTATTTTTTTAATGTTTTGCTATAAATTTTACAACATTATTATATTGTAAATATCTTATTCACTGAATATCAAGAAAATAGGCACTGAGTGAATTGATATTTAGATTTTTTTATGTTCAACTTATATTGAATTTAGAATTTAAATTAATAGTCATGTTTACATTAACCTATGTATAACTTATTAAAATAAAATATGTTTCAATGTAACTATTAGTGAGTGTGGGTATGTTAGGCTGAGTAAAATTCTGAGTTACAAAGGGAGTTAGTATAAGATTGAATGTGATAAAGTAAGATAGATAAGGAAAGGTTACTTTAAAGAAATTAAGGAATGGTTAAATAGTGATAGAGATTCAGTGATCGTGAAACAGAATGAACGTGAGAAATATTCTAAATGGGAAATTAAATTTGTGTAAGAGAATTATTATAAAAGAGAGTCTGCGCACGTTAATATGTGTGAGAGGAAAATTAGAGAGAAATTGAGTGTTTATAATTTCAAAAGTGAGTTTTAACAAATTGCAGAAAGAAGTTGATTAAGATTCTGTATAAGAGAATTTTTACGGTGTAAGTAAACGAAGAGTCGGAGAAAAATTACGATAGCGAGGTGTGTAGGAGATTTTTTTAAATAATCTTGGCTAGAAAAATAGTGTATTGAATTGTACCGTTTAATCCTTCCTTCTTGAATATGCTATTAGCATTCTCTAGGGCTGGATTTTTAAATTAAGGGGAAAGTGTTAGTCATAGTAATCATAAAAAATCTAGATTAAATGATAACACTTCCAAATATAATAAATCATTCATTTATAAACTACCTTGTAGTTTTTAGTATATGTTAATATTAAGATATCCATCCTTATTATTCATCTAAAATATGAATTTCCGAGATTCACAATTTGAACTAAATCGAAAATGCCACTTTCGATAAATTAATAATACCAAAAATATGTTTAAAGTAAACTAGCATTAAATTAATTTACTTTATAAAAATAAATATTTATGATTATTTATAACTTAAAATAATCCGTTGAGTACCTCTTTTGAGCAAAGTTAATAGCACCATATTTGAACACGCTAAACATTTTCAATAATTAGTTTTCAGTAAGATACCTCTTAGATACGATTTTTTTTAAGAAAAGTAATTATTTAGAACTATTTATAAAAAAAACCATTACAGTTACCGGTTTTAAGCCAAACGTTTGTAGCAATTTTTGATAAATTTAAAATTTTTAAATAACACTCAATAGTAACTATATTAAACGAATGTTCTTAATAAAAACAAGTAAAAGGTTTCATTTTAAATATAAAATAATCCCAAGATTCAAACAATATCGTTAAAACTAATCTTCACAAATATCTGCTTTTAAAAGAAATTTTAATTTAACTAGCCCTTATTTGCGACCTTAAGTCTAAATCAAAAAGTCTTGAAGTAATATTATATAAAATAGAAATATTAAGTTTAAACAAAATATACCTAAATATTCATCAAACTCTCGAGTTCGATAATTTTCACTGAAAAAATACTTTCTTTATGATAAAGTGTAAAAGTAAAAATAGTATTTACAATATGAAAAAATTTGGAATAGTAGCTATAATTAGAAACATTATTAACGGCATCTATAAATTTTAAGTATTGAAATAAATTTCTAGTGATAATTCACATTAATAGGGATTATAGATCTAGCTAAGGACTTGGTTCAAAAAGTAGCTACGAACGTAAAGTTTAGTAATGTCGTCTTGTTAGTATATACGTCACACCATTGGGTATAGCAACTTTAGCTATAAACTAAATTGTATCTACATATAAAATATTTTTTTACTTAGATGTTTTTCAATGTGTACTGTAACTATAGCTAATCAAGCATAGGATGTTATTAGAATTTTAAATTTGTCATAACATTGTTATAGTTATCAATATTGAACATTATAGTAGCCCTAAATAGTATTTTACTCTCAATAAAACAATATTTGTTTTTCTAAAATGGAAGTGAATTGGCTAATATATCAGTGTAACTATTACTTTAAAATGAGCTGTAATTATATCGACAACAATTTTTGTTAAATTTTTCTATTTTAGCATTATCACAATTGTTTTTATCCCCCGTGTATTTGATTATATGGAACTCATCTATAACCAAATGAAGCATATTCTGTAATATAATTGCCAAACACAATTACTAGAACATCACATTCAATTTGCTCTAGCTAATCAATCAGTAATCACGTGACTGCTAACAGATATAATACTTTTGGCAAACATATTATCTCTCGATTTGTACAGAGCCATATAGTCTTAGTTATTGTGTGAATTATAGTCTGTTGTTAAATACTAGCACAACAACCTACAACTTAAGAGTATAATTAATAAAAATAATTCTGTTGACTCGAGAACAACATGTTAGGGGTAGTTTTTCTCTCACAGAGGAAGAGAGGAAACATAGTGTAGTTCTATTGCAGTGCAACATTTCGATTAACAATCCTATTTAAAGAACAATCCTCACCTATTATTAATCTATGGTAAACAATATGAGAACTACCATTTCTTTTCGTACCTCCTACTTAACCCTCACCACGTTTCGAGACAAACGGAATAAGACATCAGACACGAGAGCGTACTATAAGAAAGTCTGACGTCATAGCCATACATGAACTTGACACTGGAGACAAAAAGGGATCAAAGAACATCTCGTAGCCAGATGCAAAGCCGTATCCAGTATTTACTTGCTTTCCCTCCTACATAGAAAACCACTTAATCTCCCTATACGTTCAAATTTAATTTGCCTGTGTAGCTACTGGAAATATTGACCACAAAGATAAAATAATAAACCTAAGTAAGGCGAATTATGTACAAATTCCATAATATTTGGTCCTTTTTCTGTTTCTAGGTTTATTATAAACATCCCCTTTTTAAGTAAAGGCCATGCCTGTGTAAATCATCAAATGCCTCCTCATTTAATTCCCTTAGGTTAAATTATTCAAATAATTTTTGTACTTTAACTAAAGAATAAGTTATGTATAAAACGTGTTTATTTGTATGTACATGCATATATATATTATATATATACATATATACACTTACATATTATTATTATTATTATTATTATTATTATTATTATTATTAGCACCGCGTCTTACTACCCGTTCGGGTTATACGCACTTACGCTAATGTGTAATGGTAGGGTGATTGTGAGATGAAATGGAGGACCTACAGTTTAACGTGGNGGTGGAGGCCTGGCATTCCCCACATTCACAAGATGTCTTGTCAGAGGTGAAGGAAGGGTTTGGTAATCAGATACATCTTTGCCGGGACCGAGGATTGAACCCCGGACGCCAGCATAGAAGTCTGACACCTTACCCCTAGACCACCAGGTCACCAACTACTTACATATTAAACATATAAATATCAGTTTATCACTGACAAAATATGTTACAAAGATATTTATGAAACTACGGACATTTTAATAATAAACTTGATATAAGTCAATAATAAAAGAAATAGAATTTTGCTCATAAACAGCTCCTAAATAGTCAAATTTTAGAGATTATTTTTATATCACCTATACTATTTTTTTTTAAATGGAAATATTAAGCTTCAGTATAGAAAGACTAAGAGCCAATTTATAAATGTAATGCTTTGTTTGATATATTTTCTGAATAAGTCAGCTGACCGATTTTTGTGTAAAATACAAAGATAAAGTCTTATGTTCTGAGGGAAAAAACCATCTTTTCCTACATTCATGCCGACACCTAAACGTTGTGTGAAAAAGGGTGGTTTCAGGTGGTTTTCCTTCTTTGTATCTACGCACGCACCATTTGTTTTTATATCAAGCATAAGTTTTCTTAAATTTTTATGACATTCGCTTTCACATTCAGTAGTGACGGGGAAGAAAATTGAATTCTCTTGTCTACAGAAAACCCCGTTGAATTGTGGAAAGAGTGCATTTTGAATGAGACAACGGCAAAAAAAATATGCTTTTAAAAGATAAATATTAATGGATGGATAACGATTGAAGAAACCCGATTTATTTTAGTTTCAACATTAATTTGAAATGACGACTAACTGAAAAGTTAGGATGATAACATTTCCCAAATATATATCAAAATATCATTGATTTTGGCAGAGTAAATAGATTAACATCCATCCTGAGGAAAAACAATAACACATTTTTGTTTAAACTTAATTTCCTGGTAATAAAGATGGCAGTTAGGTTTCAAATAAAAAAGGGCTAACCCACTTCGGTGGATGATTGGTCTAACGCGCTACTCTCTCAGTAAACTAGACTGCCGAAGACGGGGAGATTGGGGTGCATTGAGGTTGGGTTTTACTAAATAGATTTTCACCCTCCCTCTACGCAAATGTGGTTGCACATCCTCTTAACACCACCTCAATCCCTAATACATGAGTGTAATTAGTACATAGGCATACAACCCGAACGGGTAGTAAGACTCCATAATAAAAAAAAAACAAATAGCAAAACCACTGACTGCCAAAATTACATTTGACTTAATATTTCTACATATCATCTTGTAAAATCAGTTTGCAATTGTCTTAAAAATTTTATTATTTTATATTATAGGCTACCTTAATATTCCATATTTTCAAATTTAATACAGTCTTTTTAAGAAGACGTAACTGTATTTATTTTGAGTTGGCCACCATTTTGGTATTTCTTGTATTTCATATAAAATTGTTGGCAATATAACTATTTTAGTAAGGATTCTGACAGTTGGGACAGTCGAAAAAATATTTATAGTTTTTATATTTGTCACATTAACGGAAAGAAAATTTATACTATGTTAAAAATATATCATATTATTAGGTTTGATACCTATTAATTTAAAATATAAACAATATTCATTGAAAATATATCTATTAATTAAATTAGTTTTGAAATTTTCTTTATATCTAAAATTGCATTTTAGCATTGTTCAAAGTTCTGTCTTTGTTTTAATCTTATGTAACAATAATTCTATAGTTTAATAATTTGTATTATTAATAATAATTCATCTAACTCCTGATGTGGACCATAAATCTGGGGAAAAAAATTCACCAGTCCGGCTATTCCTTGTTGAATTTTTGTGATAAATTAATATCAGGTGGAGAGAGTTATCATTCCATCCACCTTATGATATTATACGAGCGAGTGAGAAAGAGCCCATATATTTTGTCGGAAAGTTATTTTCACATAATTTTCAGGGATCTTCTATATGCCACAATAAAAATGGGACCAAAGTTGTGCTCTGGAATTCTTCCAGTTAGTAAAAATCATTCGACCTCGACTGGGATCTAACCCATGAACATAGGGATCATTATTCGCTTCAAACATGAATTTTAGTAAGTATAAAATTTTAAATACATAAGACATATTAATAAAAATACCTCAAACTATATTTTTTGCAACTTTTTCTTAACTTTCTTCTAATGTAAATCCACCTTGTTCTGTTTGAAAAAAAACCCAAAAAAACAGGACCGCCCCTATATATCCCCATTCCAAAAGTTGACTTCTTACTAAAGCACAAACTAGAATGAATTCCTCGGTGTCTTTCATCCCCCTTTGCAAGACGTTCTACTTATTGAACACATAAACCACCCTTCGCTACCGACCCTGTTTCTACGGTGCCTGTCCCAGCTTTGAATCTCAGTCAGAGTAAAGAAAACTCGGTTCACGCTACCCGTCGTTCCCCTATAAACCGTGAGGAGAGTTGCTGTGAATTTCATTAGACGTTAAATTTATACGATCCCTAAAAGGGTTTGAAAGGAGAAGGTGGGGAAAGGGGCGGTGAGGTGAAGGAAGTGTAAAACCTGTCGAGTGTAAGGGGGGTTTTGGTGAAAGGTAATTATGAAATTCTTGGCCGTGCTAACACGCCTTTCTATCGTCTACTTACCTACTTCGTCACTTTGTTCGATATAGAAAGAAAGGCTTAAGTCCTAGATAAGTTTATAGATAGCCGAAAGACATAAAATATTATTTTTATTGCAAATTGGATTAAGAATTTAAATTTAAAAAGAAAATCTCATATTATCACTACTATTAATGGTTAAATATATGTTTTAATGAATAATTGATATATAATGGCAAAATATAGCATATACTTGTCAATATGCTTTGCGTTGAGGCTCAGCTAAATTTGTATCTAGATCTTTAAAATAAAAAATTTAAAATATTAACTTAAGCTCTCATATCTAAATTTTTAAAGTAGTTAAAGTCTTAGTATAGATGAAGATGACCATTTAATAATTACGTGGTTTGGCTATATTTTAAGAGATTTTATAGATTGTAGGCGATCTATAGCCTTTCTTAAATACATTCATTTCCACACCATATGATCATTATTCTTAGTGAAAAAAATCACATAATTAATGTTATTCATAATAATTTAGGATATTAACCACTCTTATCAAACGTAATTTACTATATTTGTAATATTATAAACAATATACCGGTTATCTACTAAAAAAACCAAATTTACCTATATGGTAAATATATACAATACATTTTCTCCAATTAATCCTATTTTGATACCTAAAAGTTATTTTTTCACAATATGTATTTTTGAACTTTATTTATTATTTATTTAAATCGCTTTTTGATCGTACAATGTATTAATAATATTTATATCATCATCATTAAAATTAGGCTTCTGACATTATTTAGTTTTATTCTAAGTAATCCTTAAATGAGAGTACATTTTTTCTATATAATATTTTTACTAAAAAATATTTTAAAAGTATAAGAACAAAATGTAAGAGCTAAAATAAATGTTATATTTCTCCAGCTATTTCAAATAATCTCACTAAAAGTTATAAGTGAAAGGTTACTGAAGAATTTATATAATTAGATTTTAAAATAGGTCTTTGGGTTGTTTGAAACTTCTAAGTCAAAAGAGTTTTATTTCTACTTGCCAAAAATGTAAAGTAAAAATACCATGTCTTTTTAAAAAAATATATATATTCGTTTCAACACACACACGTAGACCAACTGCAAAAGACGTGTGTGAAGAAAATACAGCTTGCGGAGTAAACTTGCTCCGGGTAATTAGTAGGATCGCGGTAAAAGCGTGTACCACGTCTGACAACACACAACGCTCATTTCCTACTGCTCAAGCCTTTTAAACTCTACAATAGCGACAGAGATGGTTTGTTCTTGTCTTTACTACATGTCCACTAATTCCATCTTACTACGCCAGAAACATAATCTTTTCATCTCTGTCCCTTTGCTCCTTCTTTGGTCTAATTAAGTTTCAGACGGATAACGAACCATTTAATAAAATCATAATTTAGGAATATTATTTTACTTTGCTCTTCTTTGACGTGTTATAAAAGTTCAATACTCTGAATAATTATCCTTTTATAATTCAGTCATATTATTTCAAATAAGAAGACACAATGCTAGTTCTCAAACACAAATGTATTAGTTTACTTGTGGATATATATTTATTTTATTCTCTAAACTTTAATATGTTAGATGTCTGATTTAAACATATTGAATATAAATATATTTTAAAGGTTTTGTATATTATTAAACTTAATATCACGTAACAAGAATTTTCGTTGAAAAAGGTAATAATTATGTGAAACATAAAAAACACACAAAAGCATTGAAGTCGTATTTTGTTTTTACTTTAAAATTTCTGAGCCAACAAATCAACACTCAAGTGTCTCTTTGAACATTTAAAACTTGACCTTGAAGGGTTATATGTAGTCATATTTAATGAATCCAATGATGGCTTGAAAATATACAAGAACTTATTCGATTGACTAAAACTATAACAATGGTCCCGATATAGGACAAGACTTGATATTTGTGCTTGGGGTGCTAAAGTAGCTCAATATTCTTAAAAATAAAATAGCCGAAGATATTATTTATGTTTTTCATTGAGAAATTCCCCATCAATATATCATATTCTGAAAATTGAAAAATGACACTTGGACACGGGAATCAAATCCGGGACCTTTGACTTATTACGCCAAAGCTCTACCACTGAGCTATCTAGGAATCGTCCCGTCCCCAGGGTCATTCTTCACTTATATTTTAAGGCAGAGTCTATGATGGACGTGTGGAAATCATCGGCTACTAATGTGTGATTTCTTTTATTAAGATAGGTGACCTGGCGGTCTAGGGGTAAGGTGTCAGACTTCTATGCTGGTGGCCGGGGCTCAATCCTCTGTACCGGCAAAGATTTATCTGATTACCAAACTCTGCCTTCACCTCTGACAAGACATCTTGTGAATGTGGGGAATGCCAGGCCTCCACCGTGGTTCGGATTCCACGTTAAACTGTAGGTACCTTCATTTCATCTCACAATCACCCTGCCATTACACATTAGCGTAAGTAGGTATAACCCGAACGGGTAGTAAGACGCGGTGCTAATAATAATAATAATTTTATTAAGATCACGAGCTATCAGATAACGCAGACACCTCCATCTCGGAGCTGGCTTCATGCTGCC
Source organism: Timema douglasi (assembly GCA_901482245.1). Taxonomy (NCBI): domain Eukaryota; kingdom Metazoa; phylum Arthropoda; class Insecta; order Phasmatodea; family Timematidae; genus Timema; species Timema douglasi. The sequence goes on from CABEEJ010000751.1 coordinate 107,577, forward strand.
ACTTGGCCACTTGTACAATTATTATAATTGTAAGGTACTCTGCCTTAAAATATGAGTGAAGAATGACCCTGGGCACGGAAATATTCCTGGATAGCTTGGTGGTTAGAGCATTGACTTACAAATCAAAAGGTCCCGGGTTCTATTCCTGTGTCTAGGTTTCATTTTTCAATTTTAAGATTCAATATTCTTTGCTATACATATGCATAACCGGATTTTATTAGGAAGAATTATCCGAAATATACTTTTTCCCAATAGACAATGCTTATATATAGTGGAATTTGACCAGTTCTCCCCTCACCCCCTTCCCCCCTCCACCCGTCACCCAAAAGGTTTTTAGACAAATCATTTATTGAGCTGTCATAAGTACAGATTTGGCAGTTTTTTTTAGTAAAACAGATTAAAGAGTTAAGCCCTAACCTCAAGTTTCTGATCTATCCAGAACATTTTTTAAGATAATATCAGAGTTATCAAATAGCTATGTTGATGTTTTAGAAGGGGTGGATTTTATTTAGAGCATTTTCAGGGATTAATATTGGTAAAGGCCTTTAAGATAAAAAAAAGCCTTACTAAACATGATTGGGATTAAAACTCCAATCGCTCAGTCATCGGCAGTCCATTCTATTGCGAGAGTAACTAACGCCTTATACTTTTTGACCCCTCAAGTGTGCTTTAGAAAAATCTTTATTGCCTGATCAACACAGAGATTGTTAATGATATTATATAGGTGACTAGGATGAGAGAGGATTCTTTAAAGAAATTCAACATTATCCGTATGTAAATAGAGTAAGAATATTCAAATTTGGAAAAGTCAACCCAATTGAGCCCATGCTGTACCTTGAATGCACTCTCTTATCGTCAACACCCATTGGGGAAAGTGAGACCAACGACATAAACTGTTTAGCCGTAATTGCAAGCACCATAACTGTATGTATGACAAGATATAATTTAAAATTCTAAACACGATGCATGCTCTATATCAAAACAATTGGTTTATTTATTGCTTATATAACATTAATTACTTTTGGTATTTTACTTTTTATTGGAATTACTTTTAAAAACGTTTAAAACATGGCCAAAATAATAAATATTTCATGTTATTGCCCACGTGTTTATATTTATTTTAAAACGGAATTTAAAACTATTTTAATTTTTATGTGATATAAAACTTAGTCGAAATTCAAATATATGAAGTTGACTATATCATTAAATCAATTAGCACCAAATTTATGTTAATTAAAAACTTTGTGATTCGTAAATAATGCACTTTAAATGATTTGTAATTTCATAAAATATATATTTTTTTTCCCCAATTGATAGACCTTAAAAACCTTAAATATATTTTTTAGAAAATGCCTAATTACCGATTTGAGCCCTGGACAGGGAGTAAAAGTCGAGTGAAGTACATTATTTAATGTTTTTTCAGTAGAGAAAACAAATTCACTTTTTTTTAGTGCAAATTAAGCTTTTAAGTCGTATGAAATGGTATAATCCGAATGGGTAGAAGGACGCGTTGCCAAAAAATAAAAAGTTGTATGCTTCTATTTTATTGGCAAAAAGGGATTTTAGGTTGAGCTTTATAAACTAAATAAACATGTAGATAAATATTATTGCTTGTAATATGTTGTGAGGAAATGAAGTCATATTATATGTAAAAAAAAAGATTATCAGCTCTTCTTATTGTCATTGTATCCTGGTCGCTAACGTCACAATTATAGGCTCTCACTCGTTATATATAAAGCGTATAGATTAGTGGAATCATCCACTCAATATTTGCGATTAGAAAATGTTGTCATTGACAATTTATAAGATTTAAACTAGGGGTTTTCTATCAATTACTTTAATTTAATAAGTTTCAATATTATTATTTCAAAAAATGTGTGTTATTATTCATTAGCCATTATTTTAAACTCGGTAATAAAACATTTGATTCTATGCAGTGAGACTTTTAGTTTACCATTTTTGATTACACTTTCAGGCTTAACGCAGATGTATTGTATACTATCATGTTGTAGAAGAAATAAAGTTTAATTTAGAGGATGTCTACCCTCATTATCACGAGAGTAGATAAGAAATAAATCGGAGAGACTACCTACACGCAACATACATTCTAACTTCGATCTCCTATTTACTGGAAGTCCTACCTATCAAGAGATTAACGCTTAAAATCCTTGGACAACTAAATCCGATTTTAATAAAACAATTATCAGGAAATAACATTCTAAGAATGGAAAATTTCATCCACATTCTTTACTTTTAACTTCAATAACTTTGAATACTTTCATATCCTCATTATTTAGTTAATATCACCTTTATATTATTTTGATACTAAATATTTTCTCTCTCTCTCTCTCTCTAGAATGAAAACCTTTTTCTATATACTAAAATCGTGATTAGTTCTCATTAAAGAATCTAAGGTGAGTACATTCACTCATAATGAGCTACTATTAAATTCAACAAGCATCTTGTTTCGAACAAGCCCACATTGTTTCTCACGTTTATTGATTAAAGCTGTGGGTTGCCCTTTCTAATCAAGGTTTTTGGACCCAACTCAGCAAAGGGCGGAAGGCGGGAGTAGAAATGAAAAGAAAGGTGGAAAGGAAAAAGAGAGGTTAAAAGATGTTAAAGAAGGGGAGAAGAGGAAAGAGGGAAGAAAATATGTAGACTCGTTAGAGGTGTATCGAAAAATATTCAACTAAATAGCTTTGGACTAGCACCTTTCCCATTAATATTATAATTAATGTAGTGCGTTTGATAAAGAATTCAAAGGTTACCGCAGCGTACTAGTATATACTCGAGCTTAAATAAAGCTTGTGATATAGTCACTTAGTTAAAGATGATTAAAATAATTCTAATGGTATTTCACAGTGACATTTTTTCTCCACGATAATCAAACTATACAACATTTATTATGAGTTTAGTTAGGTATTTTAAGTATAAATTAATAAATATAAATTAATAAAACAATTATACTCTTTCTTTATAAAAATTGGGGTTTTATGTGTCTTAGAAGAGAGAAGGGAATACACGGACATTAGGAAATAGTCCAAACGATATGTTTTAACCTTTTCTGTTAAGTTTAATGTCATTATTTTCATCAATTTGAAAACTAGTTTATACTCAATTTAAAAAAAAATTGTTATATTATTTATATAAACTTTATTATTCACCCTCCAACTGGATGATTTTTTTAAAATGTGTCTTTATTAATGTTTTAAGCTTACTTTATGTATAGTATTAAATGAATTTCTATTTAAAAAAATTGTATCCACCACATCTACTTCTTTTATTGAATGAATAAGTATATAAAGATATGAATTCTTCATGTAAATTAATTATTTAAATGATATATTCACAACATCTGAAAGTAGGTATTTTAATTTGTAATTTAGATATTCTCTTACCTTAAATTTTCACTTACCTTAAATTTTCACTTATTAAAATTAAGTGAAACGTCATCATATTTAGTTAATGCGTGAGAAAAAACTACCACAAAAAATACGTATTTATATATACATAAAATTAAACTGTAAATTTTTCTGTACGTTCGATTTACTCTATTTGTTTATTTCTAGTAAATTCTAAAAGGACTCATCGGATGAGGATGGAACATCTTCCGGTATAATAATAATAATAATAATAATAATTTTTAACACCGCGTCTTACTACCCGTTTGGGTTATACGCATCTTCCGGTATACTTCTTTATAATGAAGAGTAAGTTATACAGTATATTATCAAAATATCTCTTCTGTGATAGAAGCAGTGTCAACATTTTAAAATGTGGTTATATTTAATTTTTAATTCGTAGCAATTCACATATATTAATTTCTAATATATATTCATCTTCTTTGCAAGTTTACGTTTCAGCAAGGGCTTGGAAATATCAACAAACTATTAAAGTTTAAATACTTTCTTACTTGATCGTAAATTTAACTGCAATCCTGCAATGCAATGCATTTCAATCTTAAATCCGAAATAAAACTATATTTTGTGTTTGTTTTATATTCTTTGAAGATGAATGAATATTAAAATCATAACACTTTAAACCAATGACCTCCGTTTTGTTAATTTTAATCGCAAGGATAGAAGGGTGGCACTTTTCAAGTGTAAATTTTGAGACACCAAGGTTTGTACCGTGGGTATATTTACAAATATCTAGACCCCTCCCCCCCATCACATAATTTTCAACCCACATATTGAAGAATCATATCATCATAGACTCTACCATAAAATATGATTGACTATCGACATTTTTATGAGGAATAAATAAAATTTTCGAAATAAAATATAGCCTATATTACTCGCTGATAATGTATCTTTATATTGGTGAAAGAATTTTTAAAATCGGTCCAGTAGTGTTTGAGTTTATCCATTACAAACAAAAAAATCAAGTATTTCCTCTTTATAAAATTAGTTTGGATCCGTATGTTGAGCTAAATTCCTTAGACCGTGTTCCAAATAGGAAGTGCATCTTTTAACTCAATCAAAAAAACAAATCTTAACTTTAAATACGCATTTGTTGAAATCTTTATTGTGTGCAGATCAGCATCTTAAAAAAAAACAAAAAAAAACAAAAAAAACGTAGCTATCCAGCACATTCAACAGTGTAACTACGTATTCAGATGAACAAAATACCAATAAACATAGACAACATGGCATTAACTTTTTTTATTGAATCTTTAGTTTTTGATACCACACATATTGTGATCTTGAAGTATTATACTGTGTAATTGCTTATGCGGAAATATGCCAAAAGAAGGACCATGAAAATATTAAACATTTTATAACTATTATTTAGGGAAACCAGCTTATTTGAACATTGACTATCTATTTACTTTTACCATATTTATTTTATAAAAATGAAATATCTGCCTTTTGTTTGTTTGGTTTGTGCTCAATCCCGCCTAAACCACTGTATCATTTTATTTACTGAAAATTCGCATTGACATATCTTGGACGTTCGTTTAATATTCAGGATAATTGAAAATTGAGTCCACCATTTTGATTCAGATAGTGACTATAAAATACTTATTTCTGGCCTTTTTCGCAGATTATGACTATTTCGAAAGGGTGGATTTATAAATTTCCATAACTTAAGTAAAAAATACTTATCATAAATTCTACTTAAGTGGCCGCATGGTTTAGGGCATCACTCGCACAATAGACCAGACCCCCAATGACAGAGTTACCGGGGTTCTAATCCTGGTTGGGTGAAGTGAGTTTATTTCATTATTTTCTAACATTTGAAATTGTTGAATGTGATGATATATTGTTTAATGGAAATGAAGACGTGGGCTAGTGCTACCTTAATTAATAACAATATTTTTTTCTGAAAATTTAAATTAATTTTTAAGTACACGTTAAATAAACAAAATTGAATAGATAATATATTTTGTATAAGGAATAATTTGAAGTAAGCTTTAATAAATGAAAAGAGCATTGGTATTATATAATACTACTATTTAAAAAAATAATTGTAAAACAACCAATATTTCAAAATGACAGGCTGAATCAATTATTAAAATATTTTAGTTGTAAAACCTATTTTACTTATTTCAGCTCTATATTGAATCTTTACTTTTTATTTTAATAATATTTGCTCTTAAGGTAGTGTACACGAAAGCTTTTAGGTTATATGTAATGTACCACTGAATTAAATTAATAATATCATAATTATGGTAATAGTACATATAGTAAGTCAGTAAACACAAAATTTGATGTAATGTGGGAGAATAATTGACTTTATCAATCCTTTCTTTCTGTGTGTCAAGGCCTTTATCAGTTTACCATAAAAGCTTTACGTAAATCTGAAATGACTGTTTATATTAAACTGAGTTGCATATATATAAATAAAGAGCTGGTAAGAGGACGTCTGTTATTCCATCTTTCCGATAGGAATAAGCGTGTGGCAACAGTTCAAGAAATGATTGCGTTAGATAAATAGATTACGAACGATACTTAAAGAAAAATGGACATGCTTAGCTTCTACAAAGTGATATATATATACTAAAACACAGATTATTAAAGAATAAATATAGTATATATATATATATAGATAGATATAGATAGATAGATATATATATAGATATAGATAGATATATATATAGATATAGATAGATATATAGATATAGATAGATATATAGATATAGATAGATATATAGATATAGATAGATATATAGATATAGATAGATAGATATAGATAGATAGATATATATAGATAGATAGATATATATAGATAGATAGATAGATATATATAGATATAGATAGATAGATATATATAGATATAGAGATAGATAAATTTATTCTTTAATAATCTGTGTTTTAGTATCGCGTCTTTGCTCGCGTTTTGCGTGGAGGGTTAATGTAAAACCACTTTAAAAAAAACACCTTCAGTACACATGACCTCAATTTTCCCGTCATAAGTAGTCCAGTTTACCGCGAGAGTAGCGCCTTAGACTTCACGGGGCCACAGAATTGGGTTTGGTCTATATTGATCAGGGCCAATACAGAACTACAAAACAGTACACTCAAAGGTGAAGGTAGGGAAAAGAAGAAAATCGGACAAAGACAGTGGTTGGTATCAGGGGGTGAGATAGAAAGAGTAAGATGCGTGGTGGCCTAGTTGGGTGGAAGTGAAGTGATAAATTATCCCTAGTGTTAGGAGATAACTGCACAAGAAAGAACTTTGTGGAGATGGGGTAGCGGGACGAGAAGGGAAAATAAGCGTTCGGCTGGTCCTTGGTTTGGATCTCATTAAAACTCGACTCTTTGATGTATCGTGGTACACTACACTTCAAAACACTACACAACTCCTTGTGAGTAAAATAAAACTAGGACTTTCAAACAATATCTGACATAAAATAATTAAATGACGTTAACCAATCATAGGCTAAGCTGTTTAAAACAAAAGTCAAATATTTCATTAAAAACTACTAATACAGTGGATATATTATAATTTGTGACGTGTCTTAATAATCCTGCAATATGTTGATATGCTAAATAAATAATTATGAAGAACATAACGTTTTTAAGAAAGTATCTCCCACATCCGTTTTAAGGGACATTGGGGAAAATAATTTTGAAAAAAACCAACCCTTAATTGAACTACCATATATGAGCTGGACGTAAAATCCATGTGTCCACAGATGTGAATATGAATAAAAAAGGTGTATTTATTAATCTCGCATAATAAAGTAATTTATATATTTTTTAAATTAATTTAAGGTACTTTCTAACAAAAGGCTATATTTATTTACTAACATGAATAAATTGAATAATTAATAACAGAAATAATGTTGGTTATGAATTAAGTTTACTTATACAAAAAATAAAGTTAAAAAAATTCTTATTTCGATTCTCTAAGAAAAAGCCACGAACACTAATTAACAAAAAATTGTAAAGATAAAACAAACTCTTTTCACTAAAACGCAAACTTGTACTTGTATATACTCACCATGTTGTCGAGTTAATTAAAAACACCCATCTGACATGACGCCTCACGCCACGAGAGATCGTTCGACCTCGCTTACAATCTTGATGATGATAATGATGATAACCTCATGTCTGCAACGATGTCAGTTAGCTTAGCCTTTAGTCCTCTTGACGTCTCAAAAGACGTCAGCTGGTATCACGCGAGTCTAACAGTTCCGAGAGTATCGATTAGAGTGAGTAATGATGAAAACAACCATGAGCTTCTCAAAAAGATAATTTGTTAACTATTTTTATTTTAGTTTTTTTTTCTCACCACATCCTACTAGCAGTCCTAGTTATAGGTCTTTGAAATGCGCTTATTTATCTATTTACTTACTCTATGGCATTAGAATAGGGGTGTACGAAGGCCACTTTTTAAATGCGAAGCGAAGCTTGAAACAGGCTAAGAAGAGTCAAGGTCGAAGTCAAAGCTACCTAGGATTTTTGTCACTTAATGCTACTTTTAATTTTTAAATTAATTATATTTCTAGATCTTATCAGTAACAAGGACCTCCAAGGCTTATATTAATAATTTATGAATACAGGTTTACTGATAGCTTAGTAAATTATCAATAAAGATTTAGTTTTTACTTACATCATGGAGTTTATAAATTTATTTTTCAAACTTTTTACATATGCATGTATTTATTATCTGTATTTACCTGATAATAATTATAAATTAAATTAAATTTTCTTTTCCCACTTTTCGTATCAGACATTTTGAATAATACAGAAAATGCGAAAAAGCTATGATAATCTTCTATGTCAAAACGCAATTGTAAATTTTTCACAAATAAGTCCAAAGAGATAGAATATTAAGGACTAAACATTAGACTCGAGCTGGGATGATAGCACAACTAAAGTGCTTTCTCTGATTCATACCCGTGACCATGGTGTTATTTCTTTATAAGTATTTTTACTTTTTACAAAATGATGTTGGCTATAGTGAATATAATATATTTTAATTTACCTTCCCGCTTTTGATCTTAGCTTACGTTTTATTAGTTAAATTACTAGTCGGTGTTAAAATTCCCTTTAGTATCCATTTTAAAAATATCAAATATTGAAAAATGTATAATTTAAGAAAGGTTAAACTTAAATCGCTTAGTAATTTATCGAAGATTTTTCTTTAAATTTTTCGAATATGCAAAGGTTATTGTAGATGTCTAAGTCAAAGCCGAAGGAGATTTGATCTTTCACTTCGACTTTTTGAAGCTTCGCACACCACTTAGTAACTCGAGGGCTCTTTACTGCACTCACAATTTTGGGCTAGTTCGATCTAGTCTTATCTCATTACACCCTATCTCTCTCAGGTCTATCCAAATGTCATCCTCCCATCTGCGTCTGGGTCTTGCCAGTGGTCTTTTCCCATTGGGTTTGTCAATTAATACCTTTAGCGTGGATCTAGATATGTCAACTTGCGCTGCATAACCTACGTAGCATGTGAGATTTTATTACCCTAACAATGTCTGGTTATGAGTACAGGCTATGTAGCTCATCATTATGTTGCCTCCACCACTTACCACTATTTTCTTCAGTTTTTGGACCAAATATCCTCCTAGAAAACCCTAAATTTATTTTATTCATTTAAGGTAAGAGGCCATGTTTCTCACTCTTATGCGCTATTTATGATAAAAATATGAGTTTTAATGTTGAATTAAAGTTTAAAAAACATTTAAGAATAATGACCATCACTATGCAAGTTCAAGAATATGTCCATAAATTCCCTCAACTGGAAAAACATATATGTATATATCGGTAACTTTTAACATTAGGTTCATTTTGGTGTCTATAGTTCTGATCTTGGTGTCAAATGTAACATTGATGTCTGCTTACAGGAAATGCCAGGTGACATCGGACACTGAGTACTTTGATATATCCAATGTGGCACCCAAGATGGTGTCATAAGTTCTAAAATTCTCAAATTACTCTTATATTGTCTTGTTTAGTATCAAATTATATGTTTTAAGTTGTGCTGAATCCAAATATGTTCTTAAAAAAAAATATATATCTGTGAATCGATCATTTCAATAATTTTATTGCTCTATTTAAATTTATTGAAACTAATTATCAAACATCCAAAATAACACAAGGCTACAAATAACTCTTATAATTGTTAACTGTAGTAAATATTATAGATAATTCTGTTAAATTATATTAAGCAGGTAAGTCTATTTTATAGCAAATTAAAAAGATTTATTGGAATCTAAATCACTGCAGGCACAAAACAACGTGTAAGGAAGTCTTTCAGAATAGCAACAACACTTTGAAGATTAGCAAGGAGTCAGTATTGTGCAGCCTCATTTGACCAAATTCAGGACATTATCAAGCACGTTGGAAGTACCTTATGTTATTGCAACAAGAACGAGTAATTTGTTTGCTCTATCCTTTGACCATCCATACCCTACAGGCTGTAGATTTGGAGAATCAGGTCTGGCTACTGATCGCCAAAGACAAGCTTAAAAATGTGCACGTTTTACATTTTCCACGGAGGATACAGTAGTTGGAGGAAGTAGACGTAGAACTGGAGCACTGACATCAGCTTTACAAATTTTTCTTGCACGAACTTTTATACACGAGCTTCCGACATTGTTTTACATCAATGTTTCCCATAGCATTCTGACACACAGCTTGTTACTTGATCTATGATATCATTCAGTTCTGCATATTCATCTCCAGGCAAAGGGAGTGACAATACTGATATTTTCTAAAGCCATGTCTACGGTAATGCTACTGTTGTATATCTTTGTTTCATTATGAAGGGCATCTACCTTTGTCCTTATCTTCTTGCACACTGTTGAAATGGTATTTTCAAGATAGCCTTCATCATTGTCCACCACTTTTAGAAGATGTCTGGCTGTACTCCGAAAAATAACAATGCTTGCAATACCTGTTGAACTAGGACAACTGAATCAGCTCCCAATCTTCTGGATATTGTTTTAATTAAAAGGGATTGAGAAAGTTCACTACCACCATTTTGCTTATATACTCGGTGCAGTTCCACATACATCCAAATTGTTGACTTATTAATTTCATTTCATTTATAACAAGGTCTAATATCACACCGAATTTGCCTTCACTGCCTTTCGGCTTTGTTACAGCATAAACGGATTTATGCGATATGAAATTTGATCTTCAGTTGACATGGTACCTTGCCTCTGCAGCGTGAAAGTTTCTCACTGAGCCAATAACACATAATCGTATATTAAATGACCAATCATCGTTTCGTATATCACGCATTTTAAATATGGATTATTTGAATAACTTTTTTAACCAATGAAAATCCACCTCTTTACTGAACTAGGCAGGTCGCCGGTGTGACTAACCCTTCTCATTTTTCAATACACTGCATTTTTCTGCACAAAATATGCAATATTCTTTAAATGAAAATGATTATTTACGATACTTTTAGCACTTTATGGAGATCTCAACTTAACTTCTTCTTGAAGCCTCCAATTGCAGTGTCATTTCAGCTGCGTTGTTGACGTATATGTTGAAACACAACTTTTGTGGCATTTTACATAAGATTCACTGTTTTTCACTGACTTTTCTTCTAATTGATTACATAGCTCATCATTATACACTACTTTAGTTTTTATTATATTAGAGCAACTTTCAATCACTCTCGCACTTTTTTTTCACAGCTGTACTTTAAATTGAACAAGCATTTGTTATACATGGCTTATGTAAATAATGTCACACCTTTGAACAAAAATAAATAAAATTTATTTTAGATATTTATAAAAAAAGTAATTATCCACAAAATATTTTAGATACGGTTAAATTTATCACGAACTGTGAAAGCTTTCAATACGAACTAAAACAACGTTTCTTTAAGACCATTTTGGTAGAAATATTGGATATCTTTTTATTGAGAATAATATGAGGATTTTAAACTTATGAAGCCATCTTGTACGCCATATTGGATATCTCAAACTTCTCAGTGGGTTATCGATGTCACCCAGTCCTTCCTCTGATTAGACACCAAGATCACTTTTTCAACCCTTAAGGCAATTCTGCCGGACAAAGTTGATTTTTAAATTTGGTTCACGTGCCCATTGTTGTGGGCTCCAATAAAGTAGGTTACATTGCTCCTCTGACTACCCGTTCATGTTATACGCATATATGATGTTTACTCTGAAGTGTAAGGATAATAAAAAAATATTTTAGAGGTAGTATATCTTCATTTTTTGCGGAAAGAGAGTCAGAAACTATTCAGGAAAAACTGTCCTCAATAGACACAAGTGGGACTCGAATCCCAATCTCCCTATCTTCTGCAGGTCAATCTAACACGAGAAGACCATACTAGACCAGACCAAGACTAGCTATAGGAAGAAGAGTTTAGAAAATACCAACACATGTTTTTGTGGTTAATATTGACAAAATGTTAGAATTGTATTTATTACCTTTATCTATGTTCACTTAGTATAAACGTCAAGCTAATTCATTCTGGTTTGCCGATAAGAATGGGTGTAATAGAGGTGGGTTTTCCTACTTAACCATTCTCTCTCCACACAATTTGGGTACATTTCCTCTGAATTTAAAATACCCTATTCAATTAGCATATATAATACATTTAGATATATGTGTATTCATATCTATGTAAATATCTATATATGTACAGATTTTATTTTTCTTCTGAATCTTTAATATAATTCGAATCCTTCAATCTTAAGAAATCCTATAAATGTATTCTTATATTTGAAGATAAAACAATCTTAAATTTGAATTAATAAATAGTTTTACCACTGACATACTACTATTTTGTTTATCATGTATATAATGTCAAGAGGAACAAATACATTTCTTAAGTAAATTAATTATTTGATCGATTTTTTTAAATTTGGTTACCATTCCAAACTTGCAAGTTTCTCTTTGCTTATCAATTTTTTTAAATTGTAATATCAAATCAAGGGCTTTATATTGTCTTCGAGATATTTTTTGGGAGTCTTACAAGCTTGAAATTCTTATATACCATAATATTCGAGGGATTAGAAGAGTCAAGCATCCCATATAAAATATATATATAGCATATGGATATATATATATATATATATTAATTTTGAAACCTGGAGGGTTATTAATATGTGGTAAGAAATTTCATATTAAAAGTATTCCCTTATGGGTATTGATACTTTTAATTTAAAATGGCACATGGAGAAGTAAATGGTTCTCATTCCACTTAATTATTTCATTTATTCAAAATTATTTAATATTTAGCTATATACCCATGTATTGTACATATAAAAAAGTACCCTCGCTAGAAGTTTAAATTATGATAAAAACTAATATTGTTTGGTTAAGTTTAGCAGCCACTTTGTATGGTTAAATTCTAACTTAATGATCACTTGGTTTAATTTATTTGGGCTCGTATGTAATTAATCATTTTAACCGATACATGATAAAATATATTAGTAATGTATTGAATGTCACTGTGTTATAAAAATTGCAAACACAAGGCTATGGCAGCTACATCTAGTAGCGCTTTCTGGAATCACGCGACCAAGGAGATCTACCGCACACTAGTAACAATTCCTGAAACTCAAAGCAGTTTGAACGTTAGGGTCGATGGTGTGTTCTTTATTCTTCTTCTTATTATTATTATTATTATTATTATTATTATTATATATCCCCAATTTTTGTTGGAAGAAACAATTCGATCGGGAATCTGAAATGACTATCCATCTCAAATAAAATGTCAACCTAAGTATATACACACACACACAAAACACATGAGGACACATTTTATTCAAAAATGTGGTTTTAAATCTATGTTAGGACAACATTATTACTGCCAAGGGTTATTCCAAAATATTTTTTGTTAAATAATTATATCGAATAATACGAAAATTAAAATAAATAAACAAATCATGAAGACGTATCGATTTGTGATACTTAATAAAGGTGATTGTCTCAAGTAAAGGAAGTAATTCAAATACACAAAATAGTGATTTTTTAAAATTTTATTTTTAGTATTTTCTATGCATTAGTATCAACTAATAATGTATGTACGGTTTTTGTGTATGATTGTGATGTGCACACGCAAGTACACTCTGGTTTCCGTAAAAAGTAGCCGTCTTAACCTGATGGGTTACAGTATTGCCCTATTATCAGCTATGCCAAAGTGGAATTTCACAAATTAAGCAAAAAGTAACAAACTTATATTGACGTGTTACTCTATTGTAAAGCCTATAAAATATGGCTATAATGTAATAAGTCAGGTTTCTATAAATGGAGTATACTTGTTTGTGTACTAGGTGTTTTTATTTCACTGCTAAATATTATTTTTAGCACTACGTATTACTTACTACCTGTTCATCTTATACACATACTAATCATAATAATTTGTGAGGGTTGAAGAAGGTTGAATTTAGAGTAAATGTACCCACATTTGCTTATAGGTAACGTGAGAAAACCACCCTAAGTACAACCGACTGGAATTCTAGTTTAATCTCCCTGTGATCAGGAGTCTATTCTACAACCGTGTGTTAATTTGAATAAATTTATGTTGGCGATGATGATGGCAATATTGATTGTAATAATATTTTATCTTTTACTTACTTAGCTGGATTATCTTTGTGTAAACTATTGTCATTTAACAACAGTCGGTGATTTATTTACATAGGCTTCCTTTTATGATGTTCCAAGTTTATTTTCATATGAATATATTTTTGGATTAATTGGAGGCTATGGTGAGTTTATAATATGTTATTTGTCTTTTGATATTGACAGATTCTTAAAGATTCTTAAAACCCTACATTTTGACATAACTTTAATGTCTCAGAATTATTTTAAAATATTCATAACACTGGCGTATAGTATATATTACATATAGTTTATATAAAATTATTCTATAGTTCATATTACTATTATTATTATTATAATTATTAATATATAAATACAAATAGCTTTTTTCTGTATATATAGTTCACCAAAGGTCAAAGTTTTTATTTTATTTTAGAAAGTCAGGTATTATTATTATTATATAAGGTGACCTGGCGGTCTAGGGGTAAGGTGTCTGACTTCTATGCTGGGGGTTCCGGGGTTCAATCCTCGGTCCCGACACAGATTTATCTGATTGCCAAACACCTCCTTCATCTATGACAAGACGTGTATTAATTAAAACTTGTGAATTTGTGGAATGCCAGACCTCCAACGTGGTTCGGATCCCACGTTAAACTGTAGGTCCTCTATTTATTCTCACAATCACCCTCCCATTACGCATTATCGTAAGTGCGTATAACCCGAACGGGTAGTAAGACGTGGTGCTAATAATAATATTTTTATTATTATTAATATTAAAATTAACTCTATCTGCATATCCTATGGTATTATAAGAACATAAAATCATCATTGAGCTGTTATAGGTAGATGTGAACTGAGTTATTTCAGTATAATTAAAAAACTATATGATAAAAAAGCAAAACTATTTCTATACAAGTAGAAAAAAAAACTACATGTTCACCAGGATTCGTGTGATTATTTTCTTCGCGTCTAATTTTAATGTTTGAATTCTCAGTAGCCTATTTATACTGTAGGTATTTTGAAATAGTGGCTTTCAATTTATTTCTTCACGCAAATACTTGGGTTATTTTTTTTATCCAATTTTCATAAAAATTTGTCGTTAGATAATTAATGATGTATAGGACTATTCAGAATGCCCAACACAATTTATTTTTTTCATCATTTTGTGATGAAATCAATTTAGTATGATCCATCCAGAGACAAAAAATTGAACACAAACTAAAACATAAAATGTTGATTAGAATCCTATTCCCCAATTTTTATGTATAATTTATTTCAGTATAATCTCTTCCTTAAGTTGAGATTGACCGTAGGGCATTAATCAATTAATAATAGGAAGCAGAAATAATAATCAAGAATAAGTTTTTGCTATGAGAGTTTTGCATCAATTTAAATATATATACAATAGACACAAAGCACAATTTTATATAATAAAATACTGAGCAAGTTATGAAAAATAGATGGTTAAAAAAGAGATTTTAGTACTAAAAATTCAATAAACGTATATTACTAAATCATAATCTGTAAAATAATCCTTAATTTGGGGAAGAATTAAATATAAGTAAATAATGAATCACAACAAACCAATTTTTATATCAAGCTATATTTGAAATAAAATTTTTTACAAATTATATGAACACCCAAAATGTTTCGTTACATATAAAAAGCCACTTAAATTATTATAAATCTATACGATTTTTAATACATTTTAAAGTGTATTTATATAACTCTTGTTTAACATTTTGGAAACAAATTCTTGACATATTTAGCAAGTAGCTGTTATGTTATGATTAATTAAGTAAATGATTTATATTAGGTTTGTACATGCAGATTTCTAACAAACAGTAAGAGAAAATGTTAAACTAGCTATACTAGATATAAATCATATAGCAATTATAAAAATCACTTATATAACAGTAGCTTAAATTGAAAATATGTGAAGGAATTGCACAATTGGATTAAATATTTTATTTAAAATATAGAATTTAGTTATATCATTATCTAGACTTCCATAATTTATTATATCATATGGTAATTGATGACACTTTATGAATCAAAATATGTCAATCACATTTATCAAGTAGAGGATTCTTATCTCTATATATACCTTCAAGGTCAAAGAGCAAAAATAATATGCCATTGTTATTAGTTTATAATTCATATAACAAATCAATTTTTAACTAAATAAGCATTATTTATATAAAACTTAACATGATTTAGGCTTTAAATTTGATATTATTTACATTGTTACCATGCCTTAAATATTTTTGAATTGCAATTGTTAGATCACGGTACTTTTATACTTTAATTTTAGTCACAAACTTAGGTAACATTAGAAGTTAACGAGCTAGAATTTTTATAAACAAAACTTAAGTTAACATAATTTTATGATAACTCTGCTTCAACAAAACATATTTTCTAAAACAATATTATAATTTCACACATTCCATTTAACTAAGCTTTTTTAATAAATATATATGTGTGTGTTTTGAATATGTATGTATGTATGTATGTATGTATACATATGTATGTGTATATATGAGTTTTGCAAATATATGTGTATGCATGTATATATATATATGTGTGTGTGTGTGTTTGGCATATCATTAACATTTATTCTTAGATTTCCACTATTTTAATACATTTTCATATACTTTGAATGTAGACCATTTTTATAACAGATAATTAATTATCTGTATAACATTTATTTGTGTTATACTTCATAAAAATTCTTCACTGACACTTTGTTATAAGTGTGTAGTAAAATACATTAAATCATTTTCATTATTAGTTATTAATACTTTATATTTTATTGTTATTAATTTTCGTATAAAACAAGTAAATATAATTTTACAATCTTTTTGCAACAAGCCTTATCTAAGTTTTATTAATTTTATGAATTACTCTAAATACGTGCTTATTTATAATTTAATAACAATACTAAGCTATAATTACTTACAAAAATATAATATTATTGAGCGTGCTTATTCTATTTATTTATTTAAAAATCACACAAATAAAAGATAACACCAAAAATGCAAATACATATTTAAACATTTAAAATACAAGCAGTTTTAAAGAAGGGGATGGAGGCGACGCGAGAAAAGTTCAGTGTTTTAACAGTTTTATAGCAAAACATTCTTTTTGATAAAAATAAATCAAATATTGCTTCAACACACAATCCAGAACACTTTTGATAGATATTCAACAAATGTTTATATCACTATCTGAAGAAAATTAAATTATAATTTCGTAAAGAAACAATATTTGATTTATTTTGAGCAAAAAAATTTCGCTATAAAAAACCTTAAATAACTTACTTTTTCTCATGTTCACTGCATTCCCACATTTAGGGTTGTAATAAAATACAAATAATAAATAAAGATATAAAGTATCTATGGATATTTAAATATTAATATATGTATATTATATTTGTCTGGGAGATTTTTATCAAGATTTTAAATAAGTTACATCTGTATAATGTTTTACAAATGTATTCTGAATTAATGGTTTGATAAAAATATTTATAATTTTGCTCTTTTATATCCATTCGTTTGTAGTTCTGGAAAAGTTAACCATAATTTTAATATTCACAATTGTTCAAGTTATATGTTGCTAAAAAAAATAATTTTTTTAGTAATTTTTAAATTAGTTGAAATGTTTTTTTCCTTCAATATAATATAACATTGTAAAATAAATATATTATAAAAGGTTAGGCATTTATTTCGTGAAAAAAAATTATAAGATGGATTTAATCTTCTATCATATTAGAATTTAACCATAGGTTGACCAGCATTCATAATCATAACACATTACTTATAAAATTTTGTATTTGTTTTATTATTTATAAAAGAAAGAGAAAGGTAAATTAAGATTTTTCTAAATATTCTGATATTATCCCCTTGATATATATCTTATAACAACTGAGTTATCAGTTGAAATATTTCGAGTATTTTAGCATATTAATCCATTAATGATAATCATATAGTATGTCAATTATGTTTATGTATACTTAACAAATAATATGATTTATATTGGTGTGTTATTAATTTACAAAATGAATATCACTCTTACTTCATAAATATAACAAATAATTTACAAAATGATGTACTTGAATACACTATACAACCAATTTATAAAGTAGAGTGACCAAAAATTCAATTAGCCTTTACTATAATGATTTTGGTATACCATTAATGCACTTAGAATTAAACTTGTAAGTAATGTAGTAAAAAGAAAACTCATTCAATATTTATTTCTATAGCGTATTCATATATTGATATAATTGTTTGATTTTGATTTGAAACCTATACTCAGATCCTATTTGTAATAAGTATGATGATTTCATTAGTACATTTATATATTTAAAATATTATTTATTGGCATTCATTTCTGGTTTAAATGATAGATTGGATAAATTAAGGCATTAGGAACTAGAAAGTTAATTGCGACTCAAATAAAAATCACGCCTGGTATAACTATCTTGAGCTAGTTTGATTCATAATCAGAACTAGAGAGTATTTAAGGAACTTTTTTTTCTGGAATTACCAAAGATTATATATTGTTTTAAAACTAGGTAGTTGGAAAAGAGATATGAGTTGCTATAAGCTAATATATTCTAAATTATTCCTAGATTATTAATTTCTCATGAAATTAGAATATTGAATTCTTAGCTTTAATATTTTAGTATGTTTCTATCGGACGGCTGAAAGAAGGCTTGCAATAGTAATAAAATAGGGTATATACTTTCGCAAACACATATCATCACATTATCAATTCTATTTAACTACTGCCTTTAAACATCAGAATGAATACTATTGCAATATCGACGTAATACATCTTTATCTAGCGACTATAAGCTTTCGTTGTTGTATTGATAATATTTTGCAAATTAAACTGAAAAATTATTTTTAAACATTTACATGCTATTATTAAAAACTATTTTAAAATGTAAAATCATATTTCATCAATAATGGAAGCAGTTTAAAATATTAAATAAAACAATGTTATTAGATTTAAGTGGAAGTGAACGACGTATATTCATACAATTTTATATTATTAGTTGTTCTAGCTTTCACCCTGTATTTTACAGAGAGCTTGATTATTATTATAAAAATAATTTTATGAGACCTAATCTCACTGATATGTTCCCTAACTTAACGTTTATTTTGCACAATTAATATATTAATTAATAGTTCTGTTTTTCTAACTTATATATGTATGTTTTATATTATATTTGAATTTAATGGCTTACGTAATTTTTAAAATTGGATTGTACTAAATATAAATCTTAATGGTAGTAAATAATTCCATACATTTATGTAAATTTGATTAATAGAGAACGCATGTCAAATAAATACTCATTTATTTTATAGAATAAAACAAATAACCATCTATTTATACCATCCATTATTAAAGATAATTATAAGAGTTCAGTATTACAAATAAGATATTAGGAACAGGGGTTATTTAATAAATGAATGATTAAAGTTTCAAATTAAAATTAAAATTTTCAAGAAAATCTTTAATTCTAATCACAATGTATAATAATACTTTTTCTAAGTTACATTACCTACGTTTAGAAATTAATTAACTCTGGGAATTTAATTAAAAGATCTGCAAATTTGTTGGAAAAAACCAAATTACAATGTATACAATCCCATTCAAAATTCATAAAAATTATATATATGTGCAATCCCAGGTAAATGGAGTGACATATTATAGTTGAATATATTTTTTTGAAAAAAAAAACTGAAGTTTTCTCAAGATTTATAATAATTTACTAACAATAATAGTAATTTTAAGCTTCTAAATTGTAAATACCATTCATAAATTATAAGTAGTCAACTATAAAAAGACAGTTGTTCTCTCTGATTATAAAAATATTATTATAACATATAAATAACTACAAATTTAAGTATTTCATATGTAAAAACATAATGTTTTCAGATTGAATTTTCAATTTTATGACACCGTTAATCCATTATAAAAATTCATCCTGAATTTTATATCAATAAACATTGTGTGGAAAATCTATAGTTTATTTACAATATTAATTTATATATTTTGTTTCAATTTTTAACTTAAGAATATATAGAAATTGATTTATTACATTAATATTAATAACCTGTCGTGACTAGTTTTATCAATCAATCCCAACTCACTTTTCAGATGATTTACGTATAGCAATAACAAGAAAATTACAAGTATTATTTAAACCCTTTGTTTGTTTTTTATTTATGTCATTAGCATTTTATTGTTTTAAAAATAATAAATCTGGTACAACTGATAGCTGTCAATTAAGTAAAGCTTAAAAGATGTAAAGATTTTTAAGATATGGATGTATTTTAATTATCATATTCAGAAATATATTAAATAACAATTATACACGGATATCGAAACTTTGACCTTTTGCTTAGCGTTTCATTGCTCTACTACAAACTTTCCAAGATTAATATAATGTGTTCCATACGTCCAGCACATACTCTAAATTAAATTGTGTGTTTGATAGCCTTAAGCTTTTAACTGTGGTGGGAATATTTATTTTCTAGTTTACTATAACGGTGGATAATGTAAACGAGATTAAAGAAGAATGATAATATTTACCACAAAAATATCAAATTGTGAAATTATTTGGTAATTAAAAATGCAAGAGAAGTTTTTAGATTGTCTACAAAATGTTTGATTAAATTTGATTAATCTTGTATAAAATTAAAATCTTTTTAATATCCAAAAGACAATATTTTTATTTATGATCTCCTGAGATATCCTATTTTGTATTTTCAGTTTTAATAGAGGTTATTTTGAAATTTAAGATTGGAAATAATGAACAAATATAAATAATTAATTTTTTAATGAAATTAGAACATCTATAACCATTCAAGTTTAAAAAATAGTTATATTAAATTACCTAAAGCTTTTAATAAGAATGTTTATGAATAATAAGCACATTAAAAATGTTCAAGGGTGACCTGGCGGTCTAGGGGTAAGGTGTCAGACCTCTGTGCTGGTGGCCGGGTTTCAATCCTCGGCCCCGGCAAAGATTTATCTGATTACCAAACCCTTCCTTCACCTCTGACAAGACATCTTGTGATTGTGAGGAATGCCAGGCCTCCACCGTGGTTCGGATTCTACGTTAAACTGTAGGTCCTCCATTTCATCTCACAATCATCCTACCATTACACATTAGCATAAGCGCGTACAACCCGAACTGTTAGTAAGACGTGGTGCTAATAATAATAATAAGTTCAAACATTATGATTATTTTTATTTCAATTTATAAAATTATAAATTTTAAAAATCAACAATCATTTTTAAAATCGTTTTAAATAAATTATTTCACATTATAAACCAGTTTTAACGCTTGTTTTTATCATATCTATATCATGGGTTTCATAAAATATATATTTTCTAAATGTTATCAGCTAAACTATAATATATCCCCAAAATCAAACTTAATGTTTGAAACTATTTTTATTATCAGTAGTGCATTTTTTTAAACTATATTTATATATTAATTTTTTTAATATTCCATAGTAGGGAAATGCTTAGTTTCCTTGCTACTTGTTGGATTATTGACAGACAATTGCTTAAATAGATCATCTGAGATTCACTAGGCTCTAAAATGATATTTTATTTAAGTAGACAAAGAGAATTGTAAAATCTGACTAAGATTTATTCCTGAATACTCTATTTTTAATTACCAAATATTACGTATCTGAACTCATTTATAATGTCATATTATATGTAAAGGCAATGTATTTCCAGGGAAGATAAATTTTATGAAAATTTAATATATAAAATACTAATAGGAATAGTTAATTTACTAATCATTATTAGTAATATATTATTTTATATACTTAATATATCATTATTAGTAATATATTATTTTATATATTTAATATATCATTATTAGTAATATATTATTATTTTATATAATTTTCAAGAAAACTGAATTGAAATTTGTAGATTCTGTATATATTTATGTATTTTTATTCGAGTAAGGCTATTTATACTCTCCTCCTATTTTTTTTATAATAACACTTTCTTTTCTAAGGTTATAAGCAAACTAATGTAGTGCTAAATATACATGTATTATAATTATTGGAAAAAATATTACAATAATTGCCTTTTACTAGAGGGTGACTTAAGAGCCAACAAGCGGGATAATCAACCTCACTGAAGCCTGTCAATATAAAACAAGTCCCTTGAATCTAAGTCAGATATACAATCGATATTTCTTCTACGTAGTTAAATTCAGGCATACCACCATCGTATATAGCACTGTTTATTTAAATACTGGTCCTCTTAATCAAAGTCAATCATCACCTTAGTTTGATCAATTCTGTTGATAGTTTTACTTTATTCTTAACATTCTAATTAGTATTAGCATAAGAACAAGTTTCAATCATAAGGTAAGAATTGTATTAGTAAATAATAGTATTTACAGCGTTTGATATTATTTTAAGGCTGTATACCTTTACTTTCTATCTATATACCAAATAAAATTACGAACATTTCTATAGAACATTACATTTCCAACACTTTCTTTTATCACTCTGGAAATAGTCTTCGTTATCTTGGTCCAATTTTTTTCTAAGAGAATCTGAAATTTGAAATGTACATAATATAATTAATATGTATGGCTATATTGCCTAGATAAGCATATATGTAATACAAATAGAACCAATGTAAATTAGTCAAACCCACTATTCAAAAATCTATCTCAATTATACCTAGGATATTGTAATCCACATGTCGAAGAGATTAAATAAAACTGAAGGTAGAGTAAAATTAAATTTCATCTATTCACTGTAAAACTATTGAATAATTCAGTTTAGTGTTTATAAAGATATTCCAGGAAGTTTTTGTATTACCCTACAGTTAACACTGTGCATGATATTTTAAGAGCCAATATTCTTCTCATCTCTTGCCTGTGTTCCGATAGTTAATTAATTGCTACTTCCTTTTAATTAAAACACTCCCACTAGTTTGTGATGAGTGTATTGGAGATTCACTACTAATAAGGTTAAAGACTTATTATTTTTTAACGAGATATCGAAATAAAATGTACAATTATCATCATTGAATCAAACTTAAATTGATTAAATTTAAAAAAAACCTCAAATGTTAAAGCTATTGATATGGATAAGAATAAGATAGTGAGTTTAATTTGGGCTAACTGTTTATATTTAATGTACCCACAAAGAGGTATTTAATTAAACGGAAATTTAATTAAACGTATACATGTTTTGGAATTTCTGATCAAATATAAACATGGAGCAACACTAGCAGAATGTTTCTCTTCAAATTAGGATCTTAATATTTGTGCGTGATCATTTTCCTAGGAAATTTAGATTAAAATTATAAGTTATCTATAAACACAATAAAAATGTAGGGATCCACTTTAAATGAAGGCACCAAACATCAGGGATTCTCTATGATAATACCTGCAACTTTCTTCTTCCCTATAGCTGACAGGCTCTCACAAAGATCCTTTATGGGGTTCACCTCTGGTTTCAAGCCATTCGCCCAAATGAGAAGCATACGGAAGCCATGTTCTTTGTAGCTTGAAGAACCTAAGCATTTAGAACGAAAACAAATTTTAATTCAGTTAATTATTGCCACTTTAAATTATAATTCTTAATTTAATATTCATTCATTCATTCATTCGTCCATTACTTCATTGATTCATTCGTTAATTCATTCGTTCAATTATGCGTTCATTCATTCGTTCATTACTTCATCACTCATTCATTTGTCCATTACTTCATTCATTTATACGTCCATTACTTCATTCATTCATTCGTCCGTCCGTCCATTACTTCATTCATTCATTCATCCACTACGTCATTCATTCATTCGTCCGCCCATTACTTCATTCATTTGTCCGTCCATTATTTCATTCTGCTATGAGCCAATTACAGAAAATATCATAAATCAAAGAATACTGGTCAACACTCTCCAATTAACTTAAAAGTAGCCGATTATTAAAGAAAATAAGTATCAATAATAAATGAGTTTTTTTTATGATTTGGGAGAGTTTAAGTATCAGTCGAGACAACAACTTTAGGGGTACATCTTCGTACAACACTTGTTTGAATTCCACTTTGGTAATAATATTATGAATTAATGGGAATTAATGTGTGGTTAGGAATACACAATGCTCAGAAGGTCTAACTAATTATTAATCACACTTTATTGAAAATCAGAAACATTTAAGTTTAATTTAAATTTAAAATGTAGCTCTTTATTTAGGATTATTTTATTAAATTTTATCACCGCGTTTTACTACCCGTTTGGATTATATGCTTATATTCTAGCCACGTAAATGGTTTTAGGGATAAGTAAAATTGTATTAATAGGAAGTGTACTCGCGGGAAGGAAGAGTGTAAAACCATGTTGTAAAACCACCCTCAGTAGACCCGACTGATATTCGAACCTTGATCTCGATGTCACCAGTAGTCTAGTCTACTTCAAGAGTAGCACTTTAGATTATGCGCACACCAAAGTGGGTTTCGTAGACTGATTAAAATATGATTATTTAAATATGTATTATTTATTAGAATAAAAACTATTTTGGTCATTTTGGCCATTTTGGCATCCTCAATTACTCAACTTTTAAATATAAATTCTTGTTAGAGTTTGATGGTGCTAAACACTTAATAACACAGTCTTCTTCTTATAGATCCAATATACTTAACCAATACACATGAAATTAAATCTCCTTTATATTATCAGTAGGCTCTCTTGCCCCAATTTGTGTCCTAATTCTCTTTAAATAATGAGTCACCTGTGTACTGGTGTTCTATGGCGTGAATTTGTTCCTCTGTGAAAGCCCAGTGATAGGCCAGTCTTTTCCATTCCCCCTCATTGAGATGTTTGTAGGCGAGACGCCAGAGGAGCTGTCTTAGCCTATTGTTGGTGTCCTGCGTCGGCCCTTCTTCCATGGGTCGTCTACTCCTTACAGTGGCGCTAGTATCACCACCCTCTTCCTCCTGGTCACACAGAGAAGAAACAATGTGGCTAAGGGTTAAACCGAGTGTTCAATTCAAGAGGATATTAAGGGGAGATGTATACATGTGTGGCCTACCTCCCAGAGACAACTTTAGCTCGAGCTTTTTATTATATTATCTAATATAACTGTATTTTTACTACCACGTCTTTCTACCAGTTTGCTTTATACTCTTATGTACTAATTATCTTAGTGATAATAGGTATAAGAGGAAGGTTATATTTATAATAATTGTAACAGATATTGCATGGAAGGAGATTGCAAAAAAAAATATTGGAAAAACTACCCTCAGTACACCTGACCAAGATTTGAACCTTGATCTCTCCTTCATCGTCAGTCAAATCATCTATGAGAGTGACGCTTTAAATTATTCGGCCACCAAAGTGGGTAATGGTTTAACTATGTTGTATTTTATTCATTAATTTCTTGATAACTGTCACAGTATATATTATTGTGGCATGTTAATAATGCGTTTTTTTTATCCCAGAGGAACCCGAGTCAATATCTCTAAAAAAATTTAACAATACTTTTAATTTAAACTCCCAGTCTTGATTAATGTCAATATTCCTAAATAAGGAATAGATACAATATATGCTCTTTGGCACAAATTTATGTCAAAAGATTGGAATGAATGCTTTCGCCATTATTATTTTGGTGGAGTATCATTAAATATACATAACATTTTAGAAAAAGAATGCTAGTTTTATTTTGTATAACGTATTTAATTCGTCATTAGCCAAAAATCCATAAAAAAAATCCATAATATTTTTTAATAATGCATTCATTTTCCCAGCTCCTTTAAGATTCAATTCTTTCAACATTCATTTTGATTAATAACGATTATTTTTATAAAACAACACACACTTAAATGTGCATCATTAAATAATAATATATTATTGCGTGGGAACTCCTCATTACTGGCTTTAAAGTAAAAATGTATTAAGCCTATCCACTAACTTAATAAAAACTCTTACCTTTTTTTTAATGTATCAATTTTGTTTGTTTTTAGTAATCGTGTATTTATTTTAAAACGCGATTACAAAGATTTATTTGTAGTGGCTTTGACATATTTATAGTACATACTATTTTAGCTGAAACTGATAATAAATTTCTGACTGTGAAAAATTGTTAAGGTTAAAAGGTAAATTGTGACTTGTTAAATCGTTTTTTCATTCTAAAAATGTGCTATTTTATTATCTAACCGTTAATAATAGCAATGATGATTTGATTATCCAAAATATTTTGTTGTGAGATATTTACTACTAGTGAACCATTAACACATGCAAGAACAAATAGTTCAAAGCTAAGTATAAAATACTTGTTATTTAATTAATTTTAAATTGAAATAATTTGTTATATTATTGTTTGTAAACACATCATTTTATGTTATACTAGACCCTTCCTCTCCCCTGCCCCCCCCCCTCATTATTATTTTCAACACACTTATTGAAGAATCATCATAGGTTCTACCATAAAATATGAGTGACTAGCGACATTTTTATGAGGAATAAATTAAATTTTCAAAATAAAATATAGCCTATGGTCATATTTTATGGTAAAGTCTATGATGATTCTTCGATATGTGTGCTGAAAATAATAATGCTGGGGGAGGGTCTAGTTTCCTATATGGTTACACACTCTCCCTCTATG